>JAZHYW010058830.1:0-14592 GCA_037355805.1 Ixodes ricinus | reverse complement strand
TCAACCCTCCCTCTTGCATCACTCACTCTTTTTCCTCTCTCTCTCTCTCTCTCTCTCTCTCTCTCTCCACTTCTCAGGCGACGACCCGGGCAAAACGTTCAAGTCCATAATCAGCAATTACCATATGCAGATGTTTGAGAACGGTTCGCTCATCATCAACGACGTGGAACCCAAGGACGGTGGCAAATACTTGTGCGAGGCCACCAACGGCATCGGCGTCGGACTCAGCACCGTCGTACGCCTCTCGGTGCACGGTCAGTGCATGACTCGAATGCGGCTTGGCATGAGATCTGTACCGCCTCTCCGAGGTTCCTCTGCGCGTGCTTCGGGAAAATTGCGGCCGTGAAATAAAATTACCAAAACAAAATACATTCGCAGAATCATACTCGCGTTGATAAAATCGAAACGCAAGAAAAAAGAACGAGGACAAGATTGTGACAGTTGCTGACTTGTGTATTTAAAACTATTATCATACCCTCATAATGGCAAAAGGTTTGTGCCAATTCTGGAATATGGAAAAAAATAGAAACGCACAGTTGAACAAGAAACAAAAATACGAGTAAATTCAATAAGGAAAGATGCTATGATTCTCGGATAGGTTGGCCAAACTGCTGAAAATAAATTTCAACAACTCTGGCAAAATATTATTCAGTAATAAACAAGGATGGCCCAAATGCCGGAGCGAAACCATTGAATATTGTTAATTTAAAAGAAAAGAGTTGATGAGATACTTTTAGAGAAACGGAACAACAAAAACATCTTTCGATTGCATTATACATTTATCAATTTAGGCCGCCATACTAACAGTCAAGAAGCTGGACTAATAATAACGGCGAGCAGTGAAAAACAAATACTCGTAGTTACGTAAAACCTCGAAAATTTGTGTTCTAGTTATTTTCTTTTTTTTCTGGCTTATTAGCTACTTCATCCCGTAGAGACAAAAGTTAGGCATAGTGTGGTGAAGAAAACGTTCTTCTGGTAGTTTAACACACTGACTGGATCTTCACCTCTTCCTAACTAAACAAATAAACTAAAACCTTGGTCACAGTAATCTTATTAAGCAAGAACGACGTTTCACTTTTATGGACAGACAAGTGAGGCTACCTTGAGTGCAAAAAAGACTGAATTCTGAGCTTAATTTTTCTGCTTTTCAGGTTTATTTGCGATGCACCATACTTGTAAAAAAATAAGGAAATATAAGTGGTTCATTTGAAAGTAGCGTTTGTTGTTGTATAGAAGGATAACAAATACTGGTTCCGACTTGGCTTATTTCGCATGTGTGCAGTGGCGGCTCATTTCAAGGTCAGTTACCAGGCCCTGCGTGTCAACAAGGGCGAGCAGGCAAGACTGGTGTGCGAAGCATTCGGAGAGAGGCCCTCGCCATGTCCTGGAAGAAGGATAACCTCATCTTGGATCACCGGTACATCTCCAGGTTCGTACGAAACTTCAATCTCGCCAGAAACTTGGAAACCCAGGTGTTTTCCTGTCTAGCAAGTCAGTTGAACCTAAACGTTTAGCGTTATGAACTTGTTTTTCTTGCGACAGTGAGTTTTTATGACTATGACACGTTGATATTGCAAGTACTTTGAAATCGTTAATTGAATCGTGCTTCATATAACTAAAAGAAAAACGACACTGAGACTAGGAATAAGACACGACATACACAAACATGCTCGAACTAATAAATGTTTATTCTTCCTTCTTACAACGAACGGGTGAAAATAACGGTGTCATTATTTGTAATCCTTCGCAGCTCAATTTAATCGAAGCATAGAAGACCAACTAGCCCAATCCCAAATAACCGTGAAAAACTTAAATTCGTGCCTTCTCCCCCTAAAAAACAAATCCGGCCTTTCATTTATCTTGGGATTGAAAGAAGATTGAATCCAGCGCGGTTCAAGGCTTTGTTTTGTTTGTCTGTGTACCGTATTGCCAATGCCATATTATTAATCAGATAAGGTTTTATCAGAAAAGACATGTCATGGATTTCAGGTTTGGGATAAGCAAGGTATTATTTTAAGACTTTTTTTTTAGAATGAGCTGTCTGAGCCTCGCATGTTTTAATAATCATTTCAACAAACAAAACATTTCTAAATACTATTTTTTACGACGGTTACTGTGGGTGGTCTGTATAGGCTCTCGCTGCAGAAATATCATGAGGCTTCTGAAACTCTTTATGCTATCATATTTATTTCACGTGGAAGTTTATAAAACTACTTTATTTCCCTGTATTTCCACTTACCTCAGTTATGAAAAGCAAATTTTGCTCAATATTATAACCATCGTTTTGCAAAACTAGATTTTTTTAGTGCTTTGCAAGCGATTCTTCTTAAAAACAATAACGTCAGTATTTACATTTTTAGCTACATTAAAGACGAGTTATTTTGCGCACGACAGTCCCTCGAGTTCTACTGATACATTCGTGAAGCAAACAAACATTTTAATTATTCATAATATAAATTGTAATTGTGACATATTTCACGTTGAACATCATTCAGTATTCAGCGCAATCAGCCACGGAAGATTGATTTTCCACCCCTCCCCCTTAGTTCTCCTAGGTACAAGCGCCGTATTGTTATCTCAAATGTAGCGAACTAATCGCATCGCACCAGTACCAAAATATATCTCCCGATAGAAGAAAGTTACTTCCGACGAAACGAAATAAGGGCGTCCTATTTTCGGCCCCGCTTTTTCACCCGTCGACTCCACTCACACAGTCATCATCTGCGACCTGTAACCGGCGTACCTAGCACGACGTGGGGCGAGTGACAGCCACATTCATCTCTCGACAAAACTTCCCAACTGTTTAAAGTAGATTCTCGCAGCGCGGCGGGATCAACATTTCTCCCGCTGCTGCGCTGACGAGATGCAAACACGCCGCGCCGCGCCGCGCGATGCCGAACGGTTCCATCGATCGGCTATTTCCGTGCGCGGACACACACGTGAAGCAGGAACCAGACAGCGGGAACCATTACGGGCGCCCGAGCCGTGTCTCTTTGCTCTGCGGTTGGGGGTTTTCAAATGCCCGGTGTTAATGCCGACTTTAATGAAGCACGCAGATCGGAGCGCCGCCGGCTACACACGCACCGATCCAGCTGCTTTTGCACTCTCTGAGAACAAGAAAAAGAGTTCGCTAAAACGCAATACGTTTATGCTACATTTTATAGATTTCCCCGTACCTAGATATCTTCCTTATGAAATAAAGGAAAGAAAAACTTCGGGGCTGGGGAAACATTATTTGAATGTTATATGGTACTCGAGGATATATGACGGTTTATGTTCATCGAGACATTAAGAAACACAGTGTTGCTTGTTATGTTAATTGACACTTCTTCGTGATTTGGGCCCGTGTGGTATTTTTTGGCTAACGTCAAAGTCTAGTTGCCTCAGCAGCGATATTAAGATGCCCATGACTTGTCGCGCTCTGCGTTTCTTGGGCTGACTATGATTATAAGGCCAAAAGTTAACTTACGTCAGAGCTCTATACACGAACTCATCTCTGTTACGTCACGGCGCGGTGGTGGCGCGTCGGTCGCACTTCCGGTCTGGGGCTGTGGGCGGAAGGCCCCATGTGAGGCGTGTATTCCTGCGTTGTTTTGAAAGGAACCTGACGAAAACATGCCTTTTCGTCAAACCGCCGCGACTGGGGCTGTGCCAAAAGAGTCGAGAAAGGTTTGAAGATCAGTTTTCATGTTCTCGGTTCGTCCGAGAACATGAATATGTGGTAAACCAGCCGCCGCTGGACCACAATTGCTTGGGCGGGAAGCACTTTGGGTTGAATTCACGGATACTTGTGGTCATCAGATTTATTTGTTTTGTTCCAACATGAACGCCGGAAAACCCTCAAGTTGTACGGCCCACCTGCGGACTACGTTCAGTGCGTCTTGAAGTTCGAACGGCCGTCTGATCGTTCGAACTGTCGTCTGCTCTTTCAAACGCTTCTGCTTGTCGTCTGCTCTTTTAGACGACACCGGCCCGTAGACCAAATGTTGGCCCGGTACTTGCGTTAAGAAGTAAGTGCAGGCCTCAAAAGACTTAGGTTTGAAGGTTGGTAAGCAGGCTCGACGTAAACAGTAGATACAAGGAGATGTTGATTATTGTTACCAGCGGCCATCACCGACTTGTTATGCCTGATTCACTTCGTCCGATTCTGCTTGCGATTTTCAGTATCGACGTCGACCATCTCAGCTGCGGTTCACGCTTTTGCAGCCCGAGCGACGTCGCGACTGAAAATTGCGAGCGAAATCTCATCATGTGAATCAGGCTTTAGCGTACATTCTGCGGCGTCCACGCGGAATGAATCGCCGCATGTCAGATTATTCACGCGAAGGTTTGCGGTGTAACGAGCTTCGTTGATTTCGCTGACGCCGCTCATGTAGTCAGACATTGTCAGGAAGACGTAAAATCAACAATTCGAAAGCGATAAAGGGCAGGGGGACTCACACCGACGCCGATAACATCGCATTTCAATGGTTTGTTTATGGGCGACGGCGAGCTTGTTGCCCACACCCCCATCGCGCATGCGCGGCGCCGGTGGCGTCCGCTAGGGGCGCTCCGGGCGCTCCGGTTTGTTTGTAAACATGAGTTGGTGTATACACACACTGCCCTACACTTTTCTGCACTGGTGCAGGTAAATCAAATGAACCTGGTGTCTCCCCCTATCAATACAGCACCCATACCTCATTATTCAGACCTGGAGATGGGCGAAGGAATTTAACTCGTGGCGTTTGAGTCTGCGATGCAAGCTGCACAGGCCACTGAGCTGCGGTTCTTTAGTAACCCTTGTAAGAGTGTGGGAACATCAGAAGCCTAATATTTATGAAAAAAAGCAGTCGGAAGCCGTCTTTAGCACCCAATATCACTAGCACATTCTCGCAAGTACAGCTTTTAAAGCACAGATTACGAAATGGACCTTCGGCAGTACGAAAAGCACCCATACCTCGACAACAGAGGGGTGCTTGAGTCTCGAGTGAATGGCGACTTCTTGCTGCACACGGGTGCTGCTCACGCCCATGCGCTTCAGGGCCGCTTTGTCCACCTGTCGCAAAGAGCGCGTATCTCAAAAAGCACGACGCTGACAATTGTAAAAGAAAGTGTTAGGTAACTCTTAGCACCTTCGAATGAGAGTCCACGGTCATGTAGCGTTGGATCCCAAACAGGAAGTAAAGATCAGAGCAGAATGCAGCAAATTGTAAGCGCTGACATTGGTGGTTTTGAGAGAAAGAATGAAAAAGAGCAACAGAAAAGTAGAGAAAGAAAAAGCCGGTGATAGATGAGGCACATTCGTCTTTCTGCGACGAGTTGAAGTTGTTTGAGTACTTGTCAACTTTAGATATGATGCGTGATGCTGGCGTTTTCTTGCAAAATAAAGCTAGATACAGCGCCTCACGAGTGGTGCTTTGCTGCTTTTTGTGTATATTAAAGCGTTGCCAGCAACATGGGCCCATCCGGAGTACCAATGTTATGCATCAATACCCCACTGTTCTGAGGCGGTCGAAATGCGTGGGACCTTTGCCTCCTAGATTACCACATGAAATCTATGATCCCAAAAGATCCCTCTCATAAACTAGGGGTACCAATAACTAGAAGGCACGAACAAACAAGGCTGAAACGACTGAAACGCATTGCTCTGCCACCTGCCGGCGGGTCGCCTGGTTTCCGAGATCGCACAAAAGCGCATGCGCGTCCTACTCTGCCTGCAAACGTGTGTTTTCCCGCTCTTCTGCGGCGGGGCGCCTAACTCGGAATCGGAAGCGTGGTGCCGCCTCGGAGATAGCACTTGCGGCTGATGAGCGTCTGCTACACATTCCGAAACTGGAGATACCCTCTGCGGCATTGTGCCGCATTTCGCCATGTCAGCACACCTTGCTTTATAACCAGTTGAGTTTATCGCTCAGTTGAGCTGCCGTGACTTCTTTCTTTATAGGTGCCATGTCAGTAAGCGTTATCTCCGAGGCAGCACCACGCGCCCGATTCCGAGTTAGGCGCCGCGCCGCAGAAGAGCGGGAAAACACACATGTTTGCAGGCACAGTAGGACGCACACGCGCTTTTCTGTGATCTCGAAACCAGGCGACCCGCCGGCAGGTGGCAGAGCAATGCGCTTCAGTCGCAGCTCGCGCATCCTGGGGACTTTTGTCCCCGACTGTACGACGACAATGAAGCCGTATGTGTAGCACTTGTAGATTTAGAGCTCGCAACAGGATCTTTTGAATGCGTCATTCGGGATTTCCAGAGCTTCCAATGGGGCGCAGATTCAAAGCTCACAATAATTACACTCGATTTTCTTACATAATAAATGTAACTATACTCTGTTTGAGTTACCCGTGCCTGTGCCTTAAGTAGTAGTTCCTTCATCGAGAGCTAGTTACGGAAGAGGCACAGGTAACTCAAAGAGAGCCGAGTTCAATCATGTATGCATGTTTAAGTTTGAATGGATCTTTCTATTCATTTGTTATTTGTCGAATAGAGGTTGTCACATTAAGAAAACATGAAAAAGTAGTGGGGGTACTGCCACGCCAGCTGCGACTCACCATCTTGATGGCTACTTCAAGTCCGCAGTTCTTGGACCGAGCGCGGTAGACCTGAGCGAATCCGCCCTTTCCCAGGAAGTTGAACACTTCGTAGTCCTGCGGTGCGACGATCGAGCGTGATGCACACCGCTCTAGCCACTGACACAGAATGAGAACGACAGGGCGACAACGCCGTGCATTGGCTGCCCAAGCATGCAAGAGGATCGCACGAGACACCAACTGTAATCGAAGGCGGGGAGCTCGCGGTAGAGGCGGGACAACAAAGAGACATCCCTGTCGTCCGACAGGGATGTAGGACGACAGGGATGTCATCCGACATCCCTGAAGCTTTCCGTGTACACTGAAAGCTTACAGAAGCTACACATCTGAAACGTAATATTTTCGCGTATTTTTACTTTTTTTTTTTATCACTGGTATAGAGAACAGTCAGCCTGATATATCTTAAGAGGTAAAGCTATACGCACTCCGGAGTGCATTTCGGACGAGATGGCTATACGCACTCCGCCGAGAACTCATGCCTCTCGGGCCACCCTTTTGGAACGGCGCGTGTATCACTGGGGAGCGTGTTAGCCCAGCCCCCGCGCCTGCGTTCACGCCGCTTCGCGGCGACAGTATTGGCTGCTAATTACAAAACGTAACCAGTACACGCCGCTTCGCGGCGTCCGGCCGGCAACCCAAGCCCCGCTGTCCCCGATCGCACCTCCGGAAAGAGAGTCCCATTTAATTCTGCGAAGTTTCGTCGACAACATTATCGGGAAAAAGAATGTCGTAAACATCGCATTATGCCTCAATAAAACAAAATGAACAAAAAAAAAAAAGTTCCCCCATTGGGGATTGAACCCGCGTCCACTTGCGCCCAAAGCGGACGCCTTGGCCTCTATGCTATGCCATCGCTGAAAAAACTCGTTGTGACCATTTATTTTAAACGAGTTTAGCGGAGTGCGTATCGCCATTTCGTCCGAAATGCACTCCGGAGTGCGTATAGTTTTACTCATATCTTAAACTGAAGTGTTTGGAATCAGTCATTAAGCTGTGATAACAGCGAGTACGGTCATACTGGGATCTCAGACGGTCTGGTAGACACGTAAAGACTGGCGGTGACAGCACACACGTATGCGCAAACTTACAGAGATGCTAGTTAGAATGTTTAAAACACCAGAACGGGCTAGCGGAGGTCACTCATACAGAGTCTCAACCAAAGTGTTACGAATCAGTCCTTTAAGTTAAGAGTAAATAAGAGTACTATCCAACTGATAGCTCAAACAGTTCGGTAGACACAAACAAAGTGGCCTTAGCAGCACACAAGCACTCAAAAACTTACCGAGATGTCAGGAAACGTGTTTAGAAAACTATGACGGGCTCACGGATGTCGGTCAGCGCTGCTACGAGCGTTTTGAAAAGCGTAACCGACGAGCGGTGGATTCAAGCCAAGCATACCTGTATGGAATCACCCAGCTTCGTTGAGATCGAGTTGTCCGTGTTGACGACCATCGTGAACCCCTCGGCAGAACACGAAAATCTGCCGAGAGAATCAGTTGTTCGAGCTCCGTCGAAGCAACGCTACAGCGCTACAGCGACATCCACGAACCAACGACAGCTGCCATATTTGATTTGGCCGGCGACTCGCGATGTCGTTGCTGATGGGCTGACGCACACCACGCACACCAGGCGCGCCTCATCTATGGCGAAATGCCACGCTATGCATTGTGGGAATCGGTTGGCGCGTGGAGTTTCGGTTTCGATGGCTGCACAGTAGGTCGCTCCTTATGCTTCTGCGATTCACAATCGACTGTGTAGCACGATAAAGGCGCATTCACACCAACAATGTAAGCAGTCGCATGATTCGACTAGATCGCATCGCAAAAAAAAAAAAAAAAAGGATGGTCACAGTCACACTGGCGTGCGCGATGAGCGAGTCCAACGCCTTCCTTAGCGAGTAGTTTCTCGAAAACTCTCGCTCCGAACGCCGTTCATTGGCTCAGCCGCGCCACGACTAGATCACATAGCAAAAAGTCGGGTCAGCAAGCGACTGCTCAAATCGTCCCTTTTTGCCCTCGACGGTCACTATTGCGATGAAAGTTATCGCGCGGCTAGATCGCATCGCCAGTGTGAACGCGCCTTAAAACATCGCAAACTGGTTGCACAACAATATTGCTTTTTTCTTTTTTACAGCGGAGCTGTTAAGGGTTAGTTTCCCCAGTATCGTGTCCGTGGACAAACAAATGTCGACATTAAACTCCTGACAGCTTCCACCATCTACGAGCGACGGCGGCAACCAGACAACCGGCTCGCCGGTTGCCTTTTGCCGCAGTAGCTCGTAGATGGCGGCAACTACTTCCACTCTGGTTTTCACCAAAGTGGAAAGGCTTAATTTGTCTAGGCGTCGCCCTAGAAGTCGTCCTCGAGGTCATCCTAGAAGTTGTCCTCGAGGTCGTCCTATAAGTCATCCTTGAGGTCGTCGTAGGCGTTGCCCTTGAGGTCGTTGGACGTCCTCGGGGTTATGAAATAAATAACAACCCTAGATTGTTATATATATGTCCGATTCTTTAATCATTCAAATAACTAATTACACCATCACACTTTAATCCTTACATTTATAAATATTTCATTCCCACCATAGTACAGCTTCACTGGTCTTCATTTTTCACCAAAATAAAAAAGGCAAAAAGATTTTTTTTTTTGGGGGGGGGGGGCGAGGCGGGGGTGTCGTGAGTTTCAGATCAGCTGCCCACTCCGGGCTACTGAAAACGCACGGCCTACACTAAACTGGATGCGAAATCAGCAATCCACATGACGTGCTGAAATGCCAGCCGTGTCGGTTGCGTTTCAGAACACCGGTCTACGTTCAGGCATGGATCCCAGCAAACGGGGTCTGTGCAGGTGGTCGAAATTAATCCCGAGTTCTTTGCTGACATATGTGTGATGTACCGGCTAATTTGGAATAATGCAAGGATATATTTGTTTAACTGTTTAGGTTACAATTGGTTAGCGATACAAAAAGCGTCGTGTCTGGTCTCCGACCGCACTTAATCTGTGGCTTGCAAGTGTTCCGTGCTTCTCCGTGGCCCGCCGCTCCGCTCTCCCCTCCGGAGTCGAACATGCACGTAACACAGGGCAATGTCTGATATAGGCTCGACATAAACCTTACATTTGGATCACTTGCCGTTCCCGTTTAACTTCGCAATGCTGAATATAACTCGTACAGGTTGAAATAGAGCTTAGCAGTGAGGAAAACGGAAAAGGATGTACAAACACAACTTACGTTGTATGTGTTTTTGTCCGTCCTTTACTGTTTTCATTCGTCAAAACGTTAGCGGTGCAACGTGAAATGTGATTGAGCGTTCACCATCGTATCAATCACGACTGTGCGCACAGATGAGGCTTGGGGAATGGAATCTGCAACAGTGTGTCAACCCAAGTTTGTCAGAAAGCCTGCCCTGCAGGGTCCAAGTACAGATTTTGGCATGTGATGCGCTAAGACTAAACGCAGATGTCCCCAATTGAAACAAAGACCTTAATTAGTTCCGGGACCGATTGTGTTCTTCAATTGGGTATTGGAGCACTGAAAACCCGGTACACCGGGACATTTACACCACACTTCTGGCTATTGAGTAGGGATGTCGCGAACCACCCTAGGTTCGATTTCGAAAGGTTTCGATATTTTCGAAGCGAACGGAGGTTCGCATTCGAAAAATTTCGATATTTTCGTACCGACCGAGGTTCGACTTCGAAAAATTCGCAACTTTCGATCACAGTAGAGTTTCGAATTCGAAAAGTTCGAAGCTTTCACGGTTTCTAAAATTTCGGTTTCGAATATTTCGAATATTCTTTTACTTGAGGTTCGATAAATTCGAAGATTTCGAATTTTCCTAACTTAAAAATTCGAGATATTCGAAAAATTTGAGTTTCTTGGGATCTGAAGTTCGAAAAATTCGAAGATTTCGAAATTCTTTGGATATAAAATTCGAAAATTTCGAACGCTTCGAATTTTTATAGATATAAAGTTCGAACAATTCGAAGATTTCGAATTTCTTTCTACATAAAGTTCGAAAAGTTCGAAAGTTTCGATTCTCATTTAAAACTAATTTTAAAAAAAACAAAAAAAACTTCGAAGGTTTTGAATCTTTTTTTAGTCCAAGTTTTCAACGTTCAAAGTCCGGTTTTAATGTTCCTCCTCAGTTTCAGTTTGAAATAACATTTTCACGACTCACTGGTTTTCACGAAATCAGGTTTAGAAAAGTTAGGGTGTGATATTTAAGACTCCGCGAAGTTGGTCAGGCAATTAAAAGAGACGACGAGTGTCCCGGATGTGCTGGAATATTTGCCAGTACAGAGTGGCGTGTGACCATAGATCAGCAATTTTGACCACCAGCCCGGGGGGAAGGGGGGTTAACGTGCATTGCGCAGTAGTGATCACACGAACGCACTGTTTTACGATACTCACTAGTGATGGGCCGAACTTTTGCCGAATCGAAAGTTCGGCGCCGAATCTCGGGATTCGGCAGAGCCGAACTTTTGCCGAATTTTTCAAGAGATTCGGCAAAGATTCGGCAAAAATACATTGTTACCAGACTTACATTGAAATTTAGTTTTTTCTGGCGAAAAAAGGTTTTATGTTGTTTTTTCCTAACTTAAATGCAACATGTAATGCATATTGACACAGTTATTGCTAAGTAAGGTGATAATCTACAAGATAATTGTATCGGTGTCGTTTTTATGTGTTTACTGGCAATTTTAGAGTGGCTTCTAGCAGAAGTGGCGTGACAACGAGGTTGGGTGGCAGCGGTGGCAGTCACGAATCACGCTACGAGAGTTTCGGTTTCGAGGCATTATTAGCGCAACCCTGCTGTGTGTACAGTGTTAAAATGAGGGCAATAACGCTGCGTTCTTGCTTTCTCTGTGACTTACCGTTCTGTGCGCGAAAACGAATGCAACGGTTGCTGAGCCTTCACCAGAAAAGTTAATATTATTATTGTAAATATGCATGTTCTTCGATTTGAGTCACTTGACGTCAGCTTTGCATGAAAGTGTGCGTCCCATATTAGCAACGTGTCGTTTTTAACGTTTAAAATGCCAGTTTCTGGTGTTAGGACAAACACGAACGTTTAGAAAGATAGGGAAAGTTAAAGACGTCGGATGCGCAACGTCGAGCATTATAGTTCTGTGTTTAGTTTTATGAAGATACAGGAAAATCGCGAAATAACGCTGGTTGAAAAAACAATCAATCAACCAATCAATCTTTATTTGCACAAAATAATAAAACACGGGAAGCGTGCGCGGCTGACAGAAAGGTTACAAACCCGTACGCTGAGGCGCCTGCCAACCAACTTTCCGTGAGTTAATGAATAGACACAACACACAACAGTTCGACGTTTAAGACGCGGACGAACACAGGAAGGACAAAATATGGCCATTGGACTCGCAAATTAAGGGCGGCCCACACACTCGCGCAGAGTGCGCAGCGCAGCGGCACACACTACTTCTTAGCCGAAAACAGAATTGTTATAATTGCGACGAGTGCTTTAAAGTAATTGTCGGCCAATGTTTCAACTACCTCGTTGCATCAGTGGTTTCACATACTCAGGGTAATGCGTTTATTTAAACCGTAACAGAACGGCGCAGCGCGATGCACGCTGCGTCGTAGGTTGAGTGAGTCTGAGGAGGCGCCCGCGGTAACAGCCGTCTCCGTGAACGAAACTTGATCCGTGCGAGCGGGCCTTGGTCGGCGGTTGGACTTCGCACGATAGTTCTTATACGCGTAGTCGCGGTATGTAGCTGAGCGCGCCGCCGGATACTAGCAAATATATCAAGTGGAAATGTCAAATTAAAATCCCGTCATGCAGAATGTACCGCATCATTTTTTACTTTCGCAGTGGACTGCGTAAATTACTGGTCGATCTTCTACTCTTGAGGCAGAAAATATTGAAGAGAACCACACTCGCTCACAAACACAATTACCGTGTTGCCTACTCACTCCACACCTCGCCGTAACCACTGGTTGTACTCAATGAGCTTGAGTTGGTTGTACTACGCTGCACCACCGTGCACTGCACGATATAACCTCACGACTGCACCGACTGCACGGCGTCCATTTGCAATCCACGGCCCGGTAGCGTTCTCGCGCGTGCGCAGACATTTGCCGAATTTTTGCCGAATCTTTGCCGAACTTTCCTTCAAAAGTTCGGCATTTGCCGAACTTTGCCGAATCTGAAGTTCGGCAGATTCGGTCCATCACTAATACTCACCCAGTTCGAAACGGCCAGGGGCGGGCAGGAGGTTGAGGCTCAGAAAAACCTTGAAGCGACCTGGCAAACTACCTCCCCACCCCTTGCACGCCGGTAGTAATCCGATCGAACGCCGCCCGAGTGACGCTGGCATATAGTAATTTAAGCTTGTAATTGTCCTGGAGGTTTATTTTCCGGGACGGAGGAAACGCCCCGCAAAAAGTGCAGAAGCCGACACAACTGGAGGTCGAGGAGCGTTCTACCATACAAGTGGCGTCGGAAGAGGAAAAACGGGGGGAGGGGGAGGTGCTCTAGCCCCCCTTCGCCTCCTTCCAGATATTTCGGACTGTTAAAGAAAACAATACGGGGAAAGGGGGCGTGGTCGAGCTTATTTTAATCTGAAATTATTTATGTGTATCTATAACTACTGTCGCTCTTCACTGCATAAAAGATCGCGTAGACGCCGTAGGTGGTCATTTTCGGAAACTCGTTGTCAGAAGGCACTACTTGTCAAATGCTTAGAGGTGCCGAAGTTCAAAGCTATGTCTTTTCGACCTCAATAACTGTGCCATTGGTAAAAGAAAGATAAATATAACAATAAATGCGGGGATAAAAAGCTGGAGAAAAAAAAAAGAAAGAAACTATAAAGATCCCACCGGAAGTGTTGTATTCTTGCATATTCAGAAGCTCAGAACTTCGAAACAAGTTTCTCGTACTCAAATGTGTACAGGCTAAAAGAAACACATCCCAAAAACGTAAAGCCAAAAAAAAAAATTAATGACGTCTTGATTTTGATTAATATTAGAAATCTTCCCCTGACTTAATTTATTCCTCAACGTGAAAAAACAATAAATACATGATTTTGTATTCTGCAGATGGCAATTATATATACTGTCTGTGGTGTTAATTTAAATGCGATACCTCAAGCAACTTAGACGAAAAACAAAATACCAAGTTTAGAGCATAATTGCACGTAGATAAATGTTTGGACATTTCTTCGAAACTGATCTTGAGTAAAAATAATCACATCTTAAGACGACACTTACCTAAGCTATACATAGATCATTCTTAAAAAGTTTAACATCTCAAGCGTTAATAGCTTCGGCTTTAGCCCGCTTCAAATATGGCACAAACGACAATCGTCAAAAACCCGTCGTCCTCCGTCGCCCCTTCGGGAATTTATTTCTTTAAAACTGAGCGTGCCTGAACATTGTAATAAACGACATTGTCTTTCGTAAGGGACGCAGCACCGCATGTAAAAATTAGAGAAAAAAATACGAATGTACCTCACTACTTGAATTCAAATGAAACCGTCCGCCGGGCTTTCGAAGTTCGACGAACGTCGAACTTTTAACCTTAAAGTTCGAAGTTCGTCGAACTTTTGATTTTTCAGGATTCGATAGTTCGAAACTTTTCGATTTCTCTCGAGAAATAAGTTCGAAAGTTCGAAAACTTTCGAATTCCTTGGCGTAGGAAGTTCGAAAGTTCGAATAGCTTCGAACTTTTTAGTGCAAGAAATTCGGAAGTTCGAAAATCATCGAATTTTTTGGTCTATCAAGTTCGAAAGTTCGACAAGCATCGAATTTTGCAGCGTAATAAGTTCGAAAGTTCGAAAGGAATCGAATTTTTAGCGTAATAAGTTCGACGGTTCGAAAAGCGTCGAACTTCTTAGTTTAACAAGTTCGAAAATTCGACGTCGGTCGAATTTTACGATAGAGAAAGTTCGAAAATTCGAAATCTTTCGAACCTTTCGAACCGCTTGATTCGATCATCGAAACTTCGGTTCGAAAAAGTTCGGCGACATCCCTACTATTGAGTACTTGAAGTAATACTGCAT
>JAZHYW010058828.1:0-32605 GCA_037355805.1 Ixodes ricinus | reverse complement strand
TCAAAGGTGTTTATTGGCTAAAACAACCATACGACCGAGAGCCTGAGGCAATCAAAAGGCAGAAGCCCGTGCATACATATGCTGATTTCCTCCTCGGCCATACGTTAACAGATGAAATGGAGATGTTGGAATGAAATTTACACAAGGGTGAGAATACTTAGTCTAATGAAGAGAGTAGGTGTCGTGGTGATTCCGCACCAGATCTTTAAATTCGTCTACGCTTGGGGCCTGGCGAGCAGCATCTGGTAAGTGATTCCACAGGATAGGCGCTTGGACAAAGAGGGAGGTAGAGGCACTAATGGTGCGGGCAAAGCGCTGTTCAAGTTTCGAGGGGTCTCGCCTAGACCTCCTCAAGTAACCATCGGGGATGGGACAGACACCATGTAGGTACCTGTAGAGGAGGACCCGTCTGAAGAACAGTCGACGTTTATCAAGTCTGGACCACCGGAGGGATTGCAGCCGCCTTTCATAGGGTAGCTTGCTTGCCCTCTTGTCCTGCAAGTAGAGTGCTGTCTTTGTGGCCTTTCTTTGCGTCGACTCTAGTCTCCTCTGTAGGTCAACCTGGTGGGGGCTCCAGACAGAGGAGCAATACTCCAAAACCGGCAGTACAAGAGCCGTGTACAGTGTACAAAAGGCATGGCTTGGCATCTCTCTTGTTGTCCTGGTTATGAAGCCTCTCAGTTTGCTCGCCCTTTTACAGACGTAGTCAACGTGCCTTCTAAAGGACAGGGTCTTGTCAAACCAAACACCAAGAATCTTAGTGTCTGTGACCTCTTGTATGCGCTTCCCTTGTGCATTGTAGACGACGTCGACGGGTTTCCTTTTTCTTGATATTTTAAGGTACACAGTTTTGTCTGGGTTGAGGAGCAGTCCGTTGACTTCTGACCACCTGCAGATCCTGTGCAGATCGGACTGCAGGATTTGGCGGTCGTGAGAGGAGTGGATTGTGCGGTACAGTATGTGATCATCTGCATACCGAAGAATGTTAGATTGTATGTCGACCGCAAGGTCGTTGATGTAGAGGTTGAAGAGGAGTGGCCCTATAACAGAGCCCTGAGGCACACCCACTCTGACATTGTGCCATTGGCTAAAGGCACCGTGGAAGTTAACTCGCTGACGGCGATTACCCAGGAAGTTCGATACCCATTTAAGGGTTGCTCCGGAGATCCCAAAGCCTGGGAGCTTGGTAAGGATGTGGTCATGGTTCACACTGTCGAAGGCCTTCGAGAAGTCTATGGACAGCACATCTGCTTCCTTCGAGCTGTCCAGGGCACTGCTCAGGTCGTGGTGCAGGAGAGAGAGCAGAGTTTCGCAACTCCGCCCCTTCCTAAAGCCATGTTGAGAGCTGCAGAAAAGGTTGTTGACTTCTAGGTGCGTGGAGATTTTACTACAAATTAAGGTTTCAAATATTTTGCAGAGGATGCAGGTGAGGCTTATTGGCCGGTAACTTTCGAGAGAGTTCAATGGTTTCCCCGTTCCTTTGTGGACAGGGGTCACATGCGCTAGCTTCCAGACATCAGGGATGAGTGCCCTGGAAAAGGAGTAGTTGTACAGGTCTGCCAATGGGGACGAGAGTGCCGCAGCACAGGCCTTCAGCAGGAAGGGGGAATGCCATCTGGGCCAGGGGAGGCGCCAGGTTTCAGCTGGGAGATGGCAGCCGCAACGTCCTCGGTGGTAACGGGTGGAGGGACGAACACAGGAATTGACTCTGTGCGGTTGTGCTTCTCAGCAGGGGGACTTTCAACTTGGGGAGGAGGGCAGGAGTTGTTAAACGCGGGCACCGCGTCGCTGAAGTGTTGGCCAAAGGAGTTGGCGATGACCTGAGCATTGTCAGTGTATGTACCTCCTATTTGAAACTGGGTAGCAGCACTGTTACGTCGTAATGATCCGTAGAACTGCCAGAAACGTCTGGGGCACGTTCTTGCCTGGCTTGCCATGTCGCAGAGGTAATTCCGATAGGATACTCTTATCTCCCTTTTCAGCTGTCTCAAGAGATCCTTGTATGCCGCCCAATGAGTTGCATCCTGTGTTTTTGAGGCCCTTTTGAAGAAGCGCCTAGTCTTGCTTGATAGCTGCTTGATGAGTCCAGTTATCCATGGTTTGCTTTTCTTGTGTTTGGAAGAGATCATAGTATGCGTAGAGTCTCTGCATGCAGCCCAGAACATATCATAGAATAGGTCCCATGGGTTATAGTCCGTCAGAAAGTCCATGCAGAGAAACCAAGGAGCCAGGGCAACAGAGCGTTCCAGTGAGTCACGTCCGTCCTTGTTAAACAAGATTGCCTGCTTTGAGATTATTCGTTTTCTTGTGCAGCTGAAGTTCCAGGAGGAGGAGATTCCAATGTGGTCAGAGTTAGATAGCGGGGGAGTGTCAGACACAGATAGTAATTGGGCAGGGTTCCGGCAGAGAAATAGGTCTAGGGTATGACCCAAAACATTGCCACGGACGTGCGTTGGGAAGCGGACGATCTGTGTGAGGTTCGCATACTGCATCCAGTCCAGGAACTTGGCCTCTGTCTCGTTTGTTGGCATCGGATCAGCAGAATTCCAGTTGATGTGAAGGTTGAAGTCCCCAGTTAACAGAATGTTCATGTGGCCTTCTTTACGGGAGCTGATCCGATCGAAAACTGCGCACAGCTCAGCGAAGACACCATGACCTGTATTGGGGGCCCTGTACAGTGAACCGAGAAGCAGTTTTCCGCCTCGGCAGTTGAGTTCGGCCCAAACCAGCTCGGAGTTGGGAGCCTCTAAGTCCGCACGGCGCACAGGGGAGAATTTACGTTTTACGGCGATCAGGACGCCGCCTCCGCGTCCACTTCGGTCTCTTCTGAACACGGCGAACTCGGGGCCGAATATTTCATGGTCCGGAACAGAGTCGCCGAGCCACGTTTCGCACACGCACAATGCATCGGGTGAATTACAGGCCAGGTCGGATTTGAGTTCAGGTACCTTGTTCAGGAGACTTCGTGCGTTGTAGCACTGCACGCGGAAGGGCCCAGGGTTGCAGTGGATGTCGCCGGAGAGTATCAGTAGTACAAGTAGCATAGTATTCGTGGTATTGACGGTACTGACGGAGTGGCTGGTTTTAGGCCTAGTGGGCCGAGGAAGCAGGCCTTTACCGTCCCGGACGGTTGATCCGGGCGAGACTCGCTGTTCCGCAGCAATCACTTCGGAGACATTCGCTCTTTGGCTTTGACAGAGAACGACGAAAAAGCACAACATGGTGAAAAGAGCAGGAGACCAGCGCAGCTGCCCTGATCTGCGACCGGCTGACGCCATTTTTTGTGCGTCTGTCCTCGGCAACAAGTCGTCTTCTCGGCAGCAAGTTTTGTATACGTAGGCCTGGCTGATGAAAGAAACAACACAGGGGTGTCCAACACCTTTATTGTTCAGGAAACAAGCACTAGCTAATTCAGATATAATTCACTAGAAAGGTACAAATGCGGTACAGGAGACTGTGATAGTACGGCGTAGGAAGTTTTAGATTGTTTCCCGTGTTTCGATAACACCGCAGTGGACATACGTTGAAGATAATCGAATCGAGACATACTCACTGTAGGGTGTGCTACTGGCGCTATTTTTTGACCGTAATTATGGGCACGAGAATGTCCTTCTGCCAGCGTCGAACAGCGCATGCGGCAATCCGATCTCCCGCGGGAGAAGGGAGGGGGAGGGGGCACTGCTGCGAACCTCGGGCGAGCACGGTCGACGTCTCCGGTCTCCGGGAACCGCAGTACGAGAACGCGATCTTTCGCGTAAACGTCACCTCGCTCCGTCGACCCGCCGCTGCACCGGCTGCACGTCTGCCAGTCCCGCCGGGCTGGGGTGGCTACGCCAGACCTCGACGAAATCCACGAGAACTTATCGCGCTGCCTGGTGTTTCGCCGCAGGGCAGCCATGCGTGGTCACTGCCGGGACCCCGCCGACAACGCCGGAGGTTCTTTCGTGCCCACAGAGTCTCTTCAACCCGTTGCCTGCCCCGCAACCGACTGTCGCCGAACTGCCTGGGCGATGAAAACATGCGCTTGTATTTCCACGCGCGCAAGCATGCCTATTTTGGTCGTAATCTGAAACCGAAACCAATTTTCCCCGCGAGGTCTGGGTTACCGTTCTCGACAAACATCCGTTGAAATCTTGCAAACCAAGCGGAGCATTTCATTCGTTACTATGATATTATATTCCAACAATATTTGGTGCATTCTTTGTAGAATTTAGTGAATTTAATATCACGAAAAGTTGAAACACACATAAACGTGATCTCGCAACCATGGCAATACTCCGAATTTTTTCCGAACTTTTCCACTAAAGGCCCATTCACACAGCGAAAAGACGCGTGCGTCGTGGAGGTAAATGTTTTGCTTAGTTTTGCATTGAAAAGTCGCGCGCCGAGGAGGACGACGCAGTGGAGACGACGCCTTCGGGAACCCAGAATTTTCCCTCGGCGCGCGCGCCAGAGCCAATCAGCGAGCGTCCGGACGTGACGGTAGTCGTCCTTTTCCGGTTAGGAAACGCTTGCTGTCATTTTATTTTCGACCCACAAACGAGAGGCGAAAAGGCGGAGAGGGCAGGGGATTTCCGTGCCACTCGCCAAACGTGGCTGGAAGCATTTCAGCGTGGAAAGAAGCAAGCCGATTAGAACATCTGACTGCGAGCAGCAGTTTTTATGTGCGTGCACAACGCCGCGAAGCTACTCTTCATCGTTTGCGCGAAAGCTGCCAAACGAAGTTCGCGGTGTGTTCTCGACCTCCCGGCTGTGCGGGCACGTTAAAGACCCCAGGTTAGCAGCCATACTGCGCACTTCTGAAATTGACTCATCTGCAGCGTAAACCAGTGTCGCCTCATCCTGGCAGACCGACCTTACGCTGTATAAATCACTAAACGTCCACCTTCTGACTTCTGACTGATGCGGCAGCGATCACCCCAATCTGTACTGCGGAATCTTCTGTGATGCCACCCCACCGCACCACGGAATACAACAGTTCTCTCCATCGAAAACACTCCTCGCACAGGCTATCCCGCGCGGTGTTAAAGGTTCAGGACGCGAAGGAAACTGGGACGCGCCGGCGTGGCACCGTGCTTTGTTTGCAGAAAAACGCGGCAAATGAGCACCTTCTGAGGCTGCTTGCTCGCCTTTCGCCAATGCTGCGTATAACCGGAGTGTAAACCCGCATATATAAAATTATCGCCGTTGTCCATTCAGTGAAGACGGTTGTCTCCCACCGCACATGCAATCGCGAAGGCAAGGCAGCAACAATCGCGCGAAGCCAAAGCGCGAAGCAGACGAACAAAAAAATTCCGTGTACTCTCGAGAAACGCGAGATCCACGAGAAGACGCCGCCGTCGGGTGGCCCTGAAGCGACTGCTTCGCATTTTTCGACGCCGGCGTCGACGTCGACCGCTGTAGCGCGTCTTTTTCTCAGTGTGAATGCTCCAGACGCCTCGGTATTGCGTTCAGGCTCAGGGCAATTTATACCAGTGGCGGACATACCGCTGTGGCGCTGCTTTCAGAGGCATGTTGTCGTCACGGCATACCATTGAAGTCTGCATAACCAACTACCGGGTGGTTTTTGATTATCGCTTAATTCACTTCGTAAACATATGTTTTCTAGCAGCACAATATTTATGTTTCTGTGGTTTCTACTGCTACCATGCGTCGTGTTGAAACAAAAGAAATGGAGCCCCTAGCATTGGTCTCCACACCCCTTTAAGCTACCGTAAATAGATGAGATAGTTGCCATGTAACTTCCTGGGTATAACTCAATACTTCACTATATGCAGGCCGGAATGGCAGCCGCCGAGCGACGCGGTTCAGAGTCGGCTCCCTCCGGACGAGTTTCTTCGCCTTCCTCGGCGCAGTCGTTGCAGACATAGAGTTACTACAGCCGACGCTAGAGGCTCAGCTGGCGCTAGTGTCTCGCGGGACTCCGGTTGCACATTGAAGCAGACAGCATGCAGTCCACATTTCCAGCCTCCCTGTGTATTCCGCAATGGGAAAGCGCGCGTGAATTTTGTCTCTTCGCCGGAAAATAACGCAACCTTTGTGATTTCGGTTGTACTGGATAGTATGTACCTTTGTTGGGTACTGTGAAAGTGCCAATTGCTTTAAAGCTGGCTGGCATTTTGTCCTTTTACCACTGAACCCGATGTTAAACTTAGCTTCATTTTCAGGCCCATAACCTTCTCCTCCAAGCGAAGGTATGTGAAAACAGAGCTGACGATTCTAAGCAAACTAACAATCGAAAGGAATATAGTGTGTTCAAGGTTCGCTAGCATTCCCGGTGGCGCTTATATATTGCTAATATGCCCATCCTCTCACTCCATGAAAATAACTCCGTCCATGCACCTTACGATCGGTTAAAAAACATTCGAGATGGGTGAAAATAAACTACGTGAGCTACGAAACGTGTCTTTTTATTATTTCCTATGTTGGGCAGTTTTATCGGCAGCAACTTTACCCTCTCTGGGCTCCTGGCTCCCACTATTTGCAAAGATTTGGAGCGTGTCGGTGATGATTTTAACCCAGAACAAGCATCTTCGCACATATTCGCGAGCAGGAAGAATAAAGCGTACTTATTTGTTGCAAATCTGACCATATTACGTGGCTTTCAACCTATTTTGATCGTCTGCGTTCACAAGGAGTTGCTTATCCAGTGTTACTGCGTAGTTCTTGCCGTCTCTCTTGGTTTCCGCATGTCCTTCGTTCGTTTGGCACGTATATCCGCCATGCTGGAAAGCGTCGACGCCGTGTTCACGCTAACAGTGTCCGGCAGTGCACATAAATACGCGTACGAAGCGGTTTTAACACCGCTTTTCATGCCACGAATTTAGAAATAAAAATGCTGTAACTGACCAATTATTTCGTCTGCGTGACCTGAAAATGTTCCAATGTGCCTAGTACGCACAAATTATTCGCGATATTTGCTCTTATAATCGAGCGCAGAGAGAAATGCACTCGCTTTTTCCCATAGAAATGCATTACCGAAGTCAATTTCTGACTGCTTGCTGTCTGCTTCAAAATGCAACAGCACATTAGCGCCAGCCGAGCTTCTAGCGTTTTATTGTAATAACTCTATGGTTGCGTAACCGGGCTCGGCGGCGCCATCTAGTGAGGGCGTTACTTAACAGCAATGACGTGATGTTCGCTTAGCTCATGGCGGTGTCTCGAACTGTACAAACCAAACACATCCCAAACACCCAGAGCTTTACTCTTCCCGGCATGCTATTTAATATCTCTAAATTCAAAATAGCTATTGAGAAAATGACAAATGAGAGGTTATGCCAAAAGAAGCATTCAAATGTTCACGCGCACTCCGCAGCGGGTTGACGTCATATGTTGTCCAAGTTGCACGTCAAACAAGCAATCTAAGAAAAACAAAAAAAACAGAATTTTGCGCACGTGTTTTTGTTTTGCTAGCGTGATCCAACTTCTTGCAAACCGTCGAAACACGCTGTACTGCCAACGTAACGTTGTGGTACAGCATTACAACATCCGGCGATTTACGTCTCCAATGTGTTGCCGGTGAACCCTTCAAGCATAAAACTTCAAACAACCCCGCGAAAAAAAAAAAAAAAAAAGGCTGTGACTCGTCAATTTAGGTTATCAGTTCAGATGCGTCTATTAATGTTTTGAGGCAAACCAGTGCGACTATGTAAAATCTTCGCAGGAGCTCCTGCTGAACCATCTGGCTACAACCTGAGCGGGGAACACAGTGGTCTATTCGGGCGATGCTCAACTCAAGATTGCTTCAGGCATCCACACCAAAAAAATCGTTCCAAAGCAAGAGAGGCTGCTGTCTTTTCTTTGCTGAACGTTTTGTTTTTGCCGATTGCTTTTTGCGGCGGCTTACAGCGCATGCAGGTTAAAACCCTGTCTGCGTGTTTTCCTCGTCCTGGTCTTATGTCTTTTAGCGCTGTTCCCACCAAACAAGAGTGCCCGGTATCTTGAATGGTGCAATAAGTTACAAGTACAGTACTCAACAAAATTTTAGAAGTTACGTATCAGCTGCGTTTCAGACACTGCGTCATGTGGTCCACTTCCTTTATTTTCCCATGTCGGGGTTCAGAACTTGCGCCATTTCTACAACCAGCTCGCACACTTGTTGGCTTTTGTCATCCTTTGTCTGCACATGCACGCCTTTAACTCATAAAGTGCTCAAGTGTCCCTGAAGATAGGAAGCTCGCGCTGAAGGCAAGACAACTGAACGACCTCCCTGTTGTTCTAACCCTGACAACGGGCAATGTCAGCCTCAAAAGGACACTGTCAGCGTTAAGGCAATTTTAGCCCGACCTGTCGATACTTTCCAGTTTGTTTCCTAGGTAGTCAAATTGATCGGAGAGATGTTTGGTATGAAGCCCTTTCACTGAGCAGCGTTCCAGTGTCCTTGTCGCGATGGTCGACGGTCACGAACGCAGTCGTTCTACCGAGTTTTGACGTGTATGCCTCGACTGCGACGACGTCACCGGGCTTGGCTTTTGCGAGGTAGGCTGCGAGAGAAAGGGTGCACCATTCAAATAGAGTCGCAAAGGTATGTGACCATCGCTACAGTCAATGACAGGGGGAGAATGATGGGACGTCTTTCTTGAATTCCCAACCTCCAGCACCAGCTTGTTGCCTTTTAGGGTGCTTCGACTGCATGTGGACGCTCAAAGCTCCTGAGACACCAAAGCATTACTGAATGTAGAAATGCTTGTGCTGGAGGTGGGGCCACTCAAATACCTCCCTGATGCTTCTCATTCTGTCAGTGACTACTGTAGGAAATAATTTAAGCATAGAATAAGTCCATACCATAGATACACAGAACAAAGAAGGAATATGCTATATGTTGCCACTTCTATAACAGCAAAGGTTAGGAATCCAAGCTCATAGCTTTGGCAGTTTTTCCTGCTGCAGAAGTTTGTGTAGCGAAGGCACTACCTAGAGCAAGGAGTTTGAATTTGAAGCCATCACTGTGGGACATCTTTAATTAAGTGTGTATACTGAATGAAGTACATATGAAAAGTACTTGGAGCGGAGTACTAAGTGGCACATTGTGTGCCTACTTCAAGCAGATCAGAGCAATACCTGATGTCATGAAAAGGTCAATAATGTCATGTCTACTGCATGAAGAGTAACACTGCACACATAAAGGCTTGCATCAATAATATAGGGATTTGGTGGAGCATCTAGAACAACAGCTAATACGACACAACATAAGCTTTACTTCTTAGTTTGGTTGGTCATCTCGTCAAAGCAGGTGATGCAATCAAAGATGCACAACCGCTGCAGAACCCCTCCCTCCCCCTCCCCCCCCCCCCCCCCCCCCCCCCCCCAAGAAAAACGAAGCCTTGCCACATTGAACGCAATGAAGAATATAATCCACCCCTTTCCAAATTCTAATTTTGAGAGCCTTTTGGTGTGAAGATACGTGGACATGGCACGAGTGAGCACGGCCATTCTTTCAAGTGACGACGCTAGATCTGGCTGGCTCCACTGAGCTCCCGAAACATTGCTTTTGTCCCCATCGTGGCTTATCTTTCACCCCTAAGTTAGTACAAAGAAGCTTCTTCCCTCACCTTCCCTACTAGTGCCTTTTCTCCACTCGAGTTTCAACAAAAAAAATCCTCATAACAAATATCCGACGAGGGGCACCAGTTCATCCAAAAGAGGTAGATTGCCATATTACCTCATACTCAGGTCCACGCTGACATTACGAACGTCACGCAGCGTTAGGAGTGCATACGTGCTGATGACGTCGACGAGAGTTGCAGCCATGCCTCCCTGAAGGCTTCCCATCCCATTCACCAGATTCTCGTCGACTTTGATCTCGGCGGTGCACTGACCGTTGGACGCCGACGTAAGTTGAAGCTGCGTTCAAGTGGTTATAGGCAGATTTTGAATTTCAGCAAGGACATTGGCTGTTACTGCGAGTAATCACGCAATGAAGAACTGAGGTTATCTTGGTTACCTAGTGACAGCTTTTAGTAGCCGACTACAGCCATCCTACGAGATAATTTGGCTGCACAGTGGCTCGTTTAGGCATGGATAGTCAACAGATACACGAGATCTGTGACATGTTTCTACCTTCTCCAATATTTGTTTGTACTCTGTAGAGATGTTGAAGTTATAAAGCGTGCAAGAACAAAAAGGACAATTTACGTGATTTAATACCATGCGTGTGAACAAGATGCATTGTTGCTTTTACCCCGGTTCACACTTTGTTCCTTGGAAAATGTTCAAAAATGAAGAGCCAACGCACTGCACACGAGTGGCACTGACCTCGAATTTTTCCAGTAAACATTATCCACATGTCTGAACCTTTGTTCCAAACACCGAGGACACAAACATTTGCATGACAAAAGTTCATTCACCAAGTAGAGAAGCTGCTTGTGTAGCAGACAACCGAAATACGCAGGCCACCAAATTAGATGGGTCAAGCCACATTTCACTAACAATCGGGCAACAAAAAGCTTAGATCGAGTAGCTCTTGGCGACAGGAGCAAGAGAAGTTTACGAACGAGTGGTTACCGTCTTGAAGTGGAAGGTAGTGAAAGTTCCACTTTGAAGTGTCCGCTGCAAAAGTTGGCGCAGACGTTCCAGGGTGTACGGAGGCATGCTGCTGCCCTCGGCTAGCTTCAACCGTTTTGAAGGATCAGACTGTTAGCTCAAATGAAGTTACTACTCCGAACATCGGAGGGCAAAGGTCTCAAATACAATACAAGCCACAGGTAGTACAACCAGTCACATCGTCACATGAAACAGCTGGGGGTGCTGGGCTGCCAAGGGCGCTTGGACTTGGCTAGGTGGCGCAAGCCTTCAGCGAATTTCTGTATAATAAAAGTTCTACCAAATAAACCCAGCTTAAACCATAGACCATGCACGCGTTTACAATTTGCGATAAATGTCAGTATTGATATACACCAAAATTATTATAAATTTAAGTTTAGTTGTATTTAAGAGGTTTTTAAGTTAATAATACACCCAAAACGTTTTCAAAACGGCCACCAACTGTACAGCAGGTGTGGACAGTGGCGCCACAACACGGCAAACCGCGCATCTTGCAAGCGGTGCTCGCGGAGGCTCATCATGTCAGCCGGCAGAGTTTAAAAAGTGCACGTGTCCCCGCGTAAACAATGCTTCCCTGGTAAGTCCCCCACAGCTTTCCCTCCGCATGTAATAATTTCAGCACCGAACTGACGAGCCAATCCTGCAACTTTTAGTTCGAAAACTACCGTTGCAAGGCGGCCGTTGGCGTGGTTATTTAACAGGTTTTATGTAACTCGAGACAGCATGCTCTCTCGGGCAGTACGCCGCAGTCTTGTAACAAAGAGCTACGAATTAAATGCTGCCACTGACGTTAGTTGGCTGTGTGGTTATCTCTATCACATGTCGCCAGCGTTATTTTGACGCTGCAAGAGCCCTGGTAAGTGCCCGAGGTACCGAATGGATGCGGGCCCGTGGTGGTTGCTACTGGATCCACATTTGAACGACGCTGCTTATTCAGAAGTGTATGGAAGTGGCAATCAGTTCATCGGACGACATTTCATCTACGCGCGATGTTTCCTCGACAGCTCAGAGTAGCTTTGCTTCTGTAAAAGTCTGCATGAGACTGTCGACGCGAAGTGGCGGGTTCGACAGCTCAGATTAGCTTTTTTTTTTCTGTAATAAGCTCCATGAGATTGTCGCCGCAAAGCGGCGTTTACGGGTCGGTCAGGGGGTTAACGTTTTCGTAAGGAGCCGCCGCAGGCTGGCCGCGAAGCGGCGTGAATGCAGGCGTGGGAGTGGGATGACGCGCACCCCGGTGATACACGCGTGACGAAATGTCTTTACAGCGTGCAATTCGCGTAACGAGTGTCGGTGAAGCGATCGTGCTCGACGAAACGTGTGTCCATGAGAAGTTGTCCACGAAACGTGGAATTCGACGAAATGATAGGGACCCGCTTTGACAGGCACCGCTATGGCTAAGCTGCCGGGTTACTGCACTACTTTAAAGACAAATTTTCAAATCGCCACGGGAGGCAATTGCAAAACACGTGTAGCGATTTTGGTGGCTGAGCTATCTTCCTGTTGTTTTCAGCTTTTCGTCTTTCCACTCCTGCACTCGTTCCTTTTTTTCTTGAGCAGTGACTTGTTGCCGCGGCGCATGGTGTTTTAACCTGCCTCCTGCTGTTTCAGAACAGATACAGGCCTCTTGCACATTAAACAGCTAGTCCGGTGGTGAGCAACGGAGCTTGTCAGTCATGAAGGCAGAACTAGTCTTGGAAGATGGGACCACCTTTACCGGCTCCGTGTTTGGAAATCCACGGAGCATCTCTGGTGAAGTTGGTGAGTGGTTGTCACGTCATGACACCTTGTTTTATGTCCTCCCTTCTTCTCATATTTCCGGCACCTCGGAGCATGTGCAGCATATGATCGCTCACACTTCAGCAGAACATAAGGAGCTTTAGTTTGATTTAAGAAATGAGAAGCAGAAAGGAAGACCTTGCATTTCGGAAACTACCGCTAGGTCGGTCACTGCATGGCAGCGAATTTCCGAAACCAAGAAATGGGAATTCGAGGACAGGGATAGGCGGTCGCGAAAAGTTAAATTAATGCCACATTAGCAAGGACAGAGTTCCAGCTTAAATCCATTTCCCAGATAAACGCATTGTTTTCTAAAAAAATATCTAGGTTATGTGCCAGGGCACGTGGATAGAAATCCGCACGCGGTCTCATGCTAAGCCTCTCGAATTTACGACGACGTAGTATGGGCACGCTTGCACTTTAGTGGTGCCTCGGACGCCACAGAAGCTTAATGCCGTCGCCGACCATGACCCTGGCGGTGCCACAGCGACGGTAGTGGTTGTGGCAGACGCCTGTTTTGCCGCTAGTCGCTCTCTAGCTTGACAGTCCACGAAATCTTTGGCAGCCAGGAGTGTTAATGTTGTGACGATGACGACGCTCGCGTCTGCTCGTGCTTTTTGCCGGAATTCTCACGTCCGACCACTGGGATTGCGACGTCCGGCAGCATGACACTCCGGCTTTTGTGACGTCGTTAGGATAGGACACTAGATAGGCCGGTCAAAGACACCCCAGGCGAAATTCAGTCCACTTCCAGCTGGATTATGGAACTGAAATGAGGCAGTCCAGCTGGATTCCAGCTGGACCCAACTTCAATCCAGCTGGAACCAGCTGGAATCCAGCTGGACTGCCTCATTTCCAGTTTCATAATCCAGCTGGAAGTCTGACTGATTTTCGCCTGGGACATTAGTGTGTCCCCCGCATCCTTGTGTATCGTCTCTCTATTTCCTCCCGGTGACACCTCGCTTGTGTCAGGCCATTGCCCGCCGCGGCACTGGCAGTGGCCCAGTGGCAGAGGTGTCACCGTTCTGGTGTTGGTCACTCTCCAGCCTGACAATTCACGGATGCTCCAGCAACCAGGAGTTGGGACATCGTGACAACAACACCACCCGCGTTTGCTCCTTCTTTGTTTTTTTGCCGGAATTTCCACAATTGGTTACCAGGGGTCTGATTTCGGTTGCTGCAAGAGCGAGATCTAATTTGCCCCTTGCAAAGAGAGCAAAGATGGCGTTTGTAGACAGTTTGTCTGCTACGGAATGCCATTTGTAGACAAGAAAAAAACAAGAAAATGGCGTATTTTGATCAAATTGTGATCGTCCGCTATTTAGCGTTGGAAGCCGTTGACAACCATCGCTTCGCTTACGAATTTCGAGTTCTGCCGGCATCTATCGATGAGTGGAGGAGTACAAAGGGTGAGCACATTGGAGGTCGCGAGACCCTTTTCGACTATTTGTATGTTGGTAAGACGTTCTCACCAAATTTCTGCCCTACTGTGAACTCGTGAACGGGTAAAAATCTCTCATTTGCCAACTGCACACAAGCTGCAGTTCCACGTCCAATTGGCAGCCAGGAACGCTCTTGCCCATGCCTCGACCAAAATCTGGCCCCTGCATCGTGATGTTCGACGGTGCAATCTGTTGGCACTTCTGGGGACCCACTTTCCTTGCATGGACGGTGTGGGATTACGGGGCCTGCAACGTGTCTTCGACCGGTTCGTTTGCCATCCTATCCTGTCCGTGCATCGAAAGTGCTGCTGTCGGATGTCGTGGTCCCGGCAGTCGATCGTAATAATTCTGGCGATGAAGCGAGGATTGCCGTTGCCGGAGTGTCCAGTCATGTCTTCCTTGGTTTCCGTCGGCTGTCTGGCTGCAAAGCGGCTTGCAGCAGAACGAGCACCTGCCGCTTTCATCTCCGTGGTTGTGCCACTGCCACGATCGTGGCGGACAACGGCTACTAACGCTTCTACGAGGTCGTCGGATGGACACCGCAAACGTGCCGGTCGAAGACACGCCGCGGTCGTCATACTTAGGGAGTCCTCTCTGTGCCAGTGTTCCAGACGGGCATGGTGGGTTACGTGGAGTCCCTGACGGACCCGTCGTACTGCCGGCAAATCCTGGTACTTACCTACCCGCTGGTTGGCAACTATGGGGTTCCCTCGGACGAGAGCGGACCAGCACGGCCTGCCGCGCCACTTCGAGTCGCGACGCATCTGGGCGGCTGGGCTTGTCGTCGGAGAGTGCGTCGACGAGTACAGCCATTGGAGGCCAAGCAGTCGCTTTCGAGCTGGCTCCAGTGCTGCCGGGGTGCCCGGCATCACGGGTGAGTTGTTTCGTGTGCGTTTTGTTTTCTCGTGTGTGAACGCTCGACAGATCTCTGTCTACAGTTGGTGACTGGTTAAGAGTTCAGCGGAAGTTCCTTTCACCTCTTTGCACTTCAGCAGAGCAGACGTTAGAAAGGAGGTTGCCTCCTCTCTAGTATCCGCTCCACAAAAGTATAGAAAAAGGTGGGAAGAGTTCTCCCTGAACGCCTAACCTGTCGCCAACTGCAGTTGGGGGAAGAACAAGTGCAAAGAAAGTCCAACCGGGGGTGTCCACGTTCAATAGTAGGCCCCCCGAAAAAGAGTGAGCGTGCCTTAAAACATTGGGTTTCTGATTATCCTTCTCCCCACCCTGTACAGGTCCTTGCCGAATGTTCACGAGGTTCCTCGGCACTTTACCTAAGTTATCGGGCTTCTGTATACTGCCGATCTCAAGACAAAGGCATGACCGTAGAGAGGCGGAAGACAAAAATACTGCTCCGCAACGGCTGCTTAGCCATAGTTACTCCTGAAGAGGAGGCTGAGCAGGCCTCAAAACATTGGGTCCCCAATTAACCCTTTGTTGGTAAAGTATTTTTTTCCAAAAAGGCGTTTCCCAGTGGTCGGGTTATTGTCTCCAGAGCAATAGCATAAGGAAAGGATCAATGTGCAGGTTTTTCCTAATTACAAGAACACTTACAGTGCTTGTAAGCTGTCCAGGCTTAGAAGCGTCAAACCGCAATATCTAAGGCCAAACGTCACTGTTCGTCCATTCGGTTTCGTTTTGGCGAGGGCAGCTCAGCAACATTTCGTTGGTTCAAGATTTCGAACCAAAGGTACTTTAGAAGAATGTTTTTGTCTGATGCTAAGCTCTCGTCCTCCGAATTCAATTCTGAGAAGCATTAAAGGGGCCCTGCAAGGACTTTTTTACTGGTTCTTAATTTGCACCGAACCTGAGCGCACTGAACGTAGTAACTTAATGAAACTTTTCTTTCTCGAATTTTGCTTTATTTTAAAAGTTATAGGCAAATTAAGATTACAAAAACAAGCAAAAAATAACCTCCTTCATGACGTCCTTGGTTGCTTGAGTGGCCGTGAACTAGAGGAGGGGTAGTGAGCTCAGCGAGCGCTCACGGCTGCCGCACTCCGTGTCGACGGCTCGAGAGGGCGCCACTAAAGCATGTTCTGGATAGGCTGTATGAAGCGGGCAGCCAGGGCGGCTCGCATTGCATTTGCTGCGCGATTAAACACTAATTCGGCATGACACTTCATTGGCTACAAACGACAGCAAACACGGGGTAAAGATCAGTTCAGAACGGGAGCCACTTTGCGCTGCCATACCGCCAAAGGGCCAAATCGCAAGCCAAAGCTGCTCGCTGAAGGCCTTCGGAACGCTCGGAACCGGTCGGATCCTCGACTGCAGCGCCGCCGCGTACATCCGGGACCTTTCTACGCTCGCCGCTCGTCAGTGCCTGATCCCACTACACCTTTCTAGTATGCGCCGCCTTTTCCACCGCTTGGTGGCGGGTATGTCGACGGGTCATTTCTTGTTTCCGTACTTTCTAAACTGCATTTGTTTCTTTTCTGATCTAAAATAGTGAACAAAAACTACTTTTATAAATAATTGAAACGGTTCGCGCCACTTATATTTTGTATTTCGACTAAAAAGAAGCTTTTAGCGGCTCTGACCAGTAGTAAGCCCAGGACCAAAGACGTCACATTTCGCGCGCTTTCGGCACCGCGGGTCGCCCCCGTAGGTGGAGGAGGTTTCCGCGTCGTCCGGTTAAAATATGATGCACTGATATTTAGTTACTCTCTCCGTGCCCGCTGGCTTGCCCGAACCCCAAGAGACGTGGAAACCGCAAAAATAGGTAGACGCTTAAATATGATTGCAGGGCCCCTTAAAAAGTTTTAAAAGTCAGAGTCGGAAGAGCCGGCCTCCAAATTGCCACTACCGCCAGAGCAACCAACATACGAAGTGACCACCTCATGTGTATCATGTGCATGGAGCAACTAATTTTGAAAATATAAACAGCCCTAGCAAAGGGGAACAAAGTGCAAATATAACGTTTATAGTTCGCCAAAGACGTAACGAATAGCAATACGTCCTGTGGCGCACGCAGTTTCGTGATTGGGCGGGAACTTTCAAATGCATACTTGCCGCCGTACACGATCGGTGACATCCGTCACAGGGTTAAAGGGATACTGAACCGAAATTTCGAGCTCACAAAACGGCTAGAGTTATAGGCAGGACTCTTCAGAACTCAAAAACGCCACTCGTTCAGCAATATCCCTGACGGATCGGAATATTTTTGGAAAAGAATGTGTGCGATTGAACACGGTTGACGAAGCCGACGAGACAAGTCACGTCACGGTTCTCATTCCCTCTCCTCCTCGCTTCGTCCCGTCGAGCTGATGAACCGAAGCGAGGAGGATAAAAGCTAAGGCCGCTTCCCCTCATTATTCTTAACTAGTTCCAGGAGGATCGTGACGTCATAGCCCTCGCTTTTATCGCGCCCTTCTTTTCCGTAGATACGGCCATCAGTTTGAGATATCAGTGCATGAGTGATGTCTTGGAGATTGTAGCGTCCCGTTCAACGCTTTTGCAACCTTATTTTGCAAAACCGACTTTATTTGCAGTATCCTTTTAAGGCTTGCTTGAACATTCTTTTTAGTTGTATTGTTTTGGTACTGGGAAGTGCGTCACGGCTTTGGCGATTCATGTCTGTTAGGGTCACTCCAGTTACCGCACGTTGTTGAACACCTACGAGGCCTTGCAGCACTAAATTCTCGTAAGTGTCCTAACAAATAAAGTCGGTCGTCAAGAAGTTATTTCAAGATTTGGCTGTTAATACGTGTCATACTTGTTGCCGGATGGCCTACATATCACTTTGTCCGTGACGCTCATGACGAATGCGACATGGTGTCTCTCCACTTTATAAGCAGAGAGAATCAAACACATTGGTGATGGTGGCTGGGACCAGCTGGTGCTCTTGTCTTTACCTAAACAGAAGGGCCAAAACTTTTTGTATACTTGATTTGTATGATTCCTTGCCTATTGGCTTTCTCATTTTGTCCCCCGAGTTGCAGGGTGCAATTGATTTTGGTTGTGTCATCACCTGGTTGATGAGAGCTTGCTTAGCGCCTTTGTGTACTGGAATTTTGCGGAAAGACGTCGCGTAAGGCCTCGACGATCGAGGAAAAGTATTTTCTACCGAAGCCTTTGTTCCGCTCCGGAATTGCTACTGCTGGCCGAAAATCGACCGCTGCGGGCTTCTCCCCGCTTTTATCCTAGTGGTATGTGATGACGACACAGAATGCTGTTTATTCTAGAAGTATGAAGTCGTGTTAGGCACATGTTCAATAATAAAGTAATCAAAATTGCAAGAACATAACCTATATGTGAATATTGCAGCACCACAAACACATCGGTGTAAGGAAGCTTTGAGTGCTTGGTCACGGGGTGGGGGGGGGGGGGGGGACGGGACTGAAACAACCAAAGTGACTTCGGAGCGCCTCCGGCTACGTGTTCCTTTGAGCTTGGTCCTTTGGGTCCTGTTCAACTTTGTTTTTAGAGCAAAAATATGTGGCTCTTGGGCGAAAAGGTAATTGGGTGGTGTCTCAACATAAGCTATAACTTACGTCACCACTAGGCTGATGAGTGCGGTAGAAGCAACATGCTGGTTGGTCCAGTCATACAACTATCTTTTGTCACATGCTTGCAATCTTTCCTTCACCCACGTACAGAGAGCGGGGTCAGGCGACGAAACCAGCGAGCACTTAGCTTCCCTCGCACCATCAGCTTATGGGTAAACGAAGAATATATATGTAAATATACAGGGTGTTTCAGAGAACGCAGGCCAAATCAGCTCCTGCGAGTAGTACTCATCGCAGCGAAGAAAGGCTTGTGGCGTTTGGCCCTGGGCCAGTAGCCCATTAGCGAAATTATTAAAGTCGGGGATAATTGAGTTCTTAATTATTTTTGCGTAATTAACTTTAATATTGTGTTTAAGGGCATATTTTCAAATTAGAAGAATTGTTCAGCATCGTCGAAAAACACTAAATCAACAAATTGCAGAACGATAGAGGCACGCCAAAGCATTTTAGGCTCTCTGAAAAACCGCACAAATTCGACGGGTTTTAAGTTTCGGTTTGTGATCGGAGCACATCTCAGCCCCCGGCAGCCCCGCAGCCCCGTGGAGAGATAGTGCAACCAGCCTCTGCTGCGTCGCGCGATGACAGCGCAGCAGAGTTTGGATGCGCTATCTCTCCACGAGGCGCGGTGCTGCCGGGGCCTGAGATGTGCTCCGATAACAAACCGAAACTTAAAGACCGCGTCGAATTTGTGCGGTTTTTCAAGAGCCCTAAAATGCTTTGCGTGCCTTCTATCGTTCTGCAATTTGTTGATTTAGTGTTTTTCGACGATGCTGAGCAATTCTCTAATTTATACCATGCCCTATAAACACAATATTAAAAAGTTAATTACGCAAAAATAATTAACAACCTAATTGGCCCGGACTTTAATAATTTTCCTGAATAGGCCCCTGGACCAGGACCAAAACGCCACAAGCCTTTTTTCATTGCGATGAGTAGTTTTTGCAGGAGCGATTTTACCTGCGTTTTCTGAAACACCCTGTATATATATATATATATAGCATTCTTTGCTAAGGAAATAAAATTCGGGGGTGCTTTGCAGGAGTCGACGCAAGAGAAGCGAAATACTCGTGCAGATTGAGAGCAGAAAACGATTGTGTGGCGCCCGAAGGTAGCATCTTTCTTTGTTGTTTTTTTGCAGGCATAGACACCCGGGAACTGACGAAGAAAATCCGAGAGAAGGGCACCATGCTCGGGAAGGTACTAGTCACTACTCTGAGGAGAATATTTGTGCCTCAAAGATGCGCGGCATAGCTTGTGTCGATGAACGTGCTCGCCTTGTTTCAGATCGTTGTGGGAGGCGCCAAGGCATCGGACCTCAAATTCGAGGACCCAAACACCTTGAACCTCGTCAAGGAAGTCTCGATAAAGGTATGGAACCTTGTTGTGGCGTATTTTCTACAATTTCCTCTAGCACAAGCTTCCCCTGCTTCGATGACGCTCGGAGTCTCGCAAGTCTTGAGCGTGCATGCACAGCCAAAGCGCGGTGGAAAGCAACGAGCGTGGGCTGGAGGGCGGGCATAGCGGTGCGATGCTGTTCTGTTCTCATCACGTCGGCGACTGCGGTAGAACTTGTAGACGGCTGTTGCACCAGTTTACCTCGACGTCACTATTGGAAAGTTGCGTTGTGGATCACGTTGGGGTTGAAGGTCGTCAGCGGGTTTTTGGTGCCGGCGTGGCGCAATCTCTTGCGTTGTGCGCCGCTCGTCTGCTTTATCACTCTGCCGCTTGCTCCGTCTTGCCTCGCTGTTTTTGAGCCGACTAGACAGGCGGGGGTGATTGTCGGGACTCTGTTCGACAGAAACCGGAGGTGTACAACCGTGGTGGGCAGCCCCGGATCACGGTGATCGACTGCGGCATGAAGAACAACCAGCTGCGCTGCCTGATCGGCCGCGGTGCCTGCGTCACTGTGGTGCCCTGGGACCACCCCATCAATCTTAAAGGTACGTCTCGATTCAGTCTTCCGCAGTACATTAGAAATGTACAGCGTGTCCCTTCAAACATTCTGGTTTTTTTGTTCCACTGAAAAATTGCACTATGTACCGCTGAACCCTCATTCTCCACCCAAATGTAGCGCTAGCAATCCAAGCCAAGTGCCAAAGTTTGAGCACTGACAGTTAGCTTATTAAAAAGTTATGATTTTCAGAAAATTTCAGTGGGAAAACAGGGCCCATTTTCTCCCGTTTTTGTTAACTGGCACCCTAGAGCTCCACTCTACGTTAAGTACTCTGTCGGCCACCATTTTCCCATGAATAGTTGAGGAAATTACTTGTGACTTTTGAAAAAGATATTGATCAGTGCAGAAACTTTGGCGTCTCGTTGGGACCGCTAGTGCTACATTCGGGCGGAGAATGAGCGCTTGGCAATGGATAGTTCGTTTTTGTGGCGAAAAGAAAACCTTGTAAGTTTTTTGGGAGGACACCTTGTAGAATGAATAGTAAGTAAAACTTTTGGCAAGTAGACCAATTTCATTTCGTTTTTCAGTGCTCAATTCGGAGCTGGGGACTAAAGACGGAAGCAGGGCAAAGAATATCGTAAGCGTTGGCATTAATAATCCTGAGAGGGGGGAAAAAAAAACTAAGAAGAGATTACATAAAAGAAAGCAGACGAAAGGTTAGGCATGTTTGTTTTACCACAACGTGTTAAAGTGGCTTGAGCGCTTGTCAACTTTATTTCTTTCTGTATGGTGTGCAATGCCAGTGCGTTTCTGTGAAATAAACCTAGAAAAACTAGATGCAGACATTGCACGTGACTATTTCCTGCTTCGTGTCTATGCCCTGTTGTTAAGAAGTGGCTGAAATGCGTTCCAAACATTCCTATCTTGAGAAACACCCATCTCTCTCAATGTATAGCTGAGGAACCCTTCCCATTCTCGGCATTAAATTGAAAAAAGTGGTTACGTAAGCCTTCAGGCCTTGTTAACAGTAATGCATGCCCATATACAAATAACCGTTTGGCCCACAGTTGTGCATTAGTAGATGGCTTACATCTACTAAAATATCACTTTTACGGAGAAAACTCTACTTGGAAAGTTAGAAGCATGGGCGATCGAGAAAATTTGGGAGCGTGGGAAACACCTGTGTTCCCCAGAGTACCCATGCTTTATGTTAATTATATGAATTTCACAAATTAAAAGCTCTACTTATGCGCTCATCACTGTGTAATTGCAGAGGCTGCAAGCCACCAGAAGATTAAAGAGAGTCTATGTGCCTTGTATGAACTTGGACTATATACACTTTTATTTTTATTTTTGCTCATATCGTTTGGCCTCATATTTTCTGTCATCCATTCCTCCTCCTCCATAAATTTGATGCCCTCTTCTCTGAATGGAGAGCTTGCAAAGCCATGTCTCCCGCTCTCATTTCCTTCTTTCCCTCTTTCGGCACACTCGCAGTTTGTATTAAAGGGCAACTTCGCTTCATTTTTGTTTTCATAAAAACAATGCAGTCCTTTTCAGTATCACCTGGAAACACAACGCGTCAAATATTTCGACATAGTTCTCTCCTAATGTTTCTTAAACGGTCCGGCAAACTTTGCAATGTGCCAAGTTGCCAAAACCGGCTGGCTCTAGCTGGCGAATTGAGGCGCAACCAACAGCGCAGTCAGGGCCACGGCGTGGGCATAGCCAACATTGAGCTAAACGTCATCACCATCGCCCCTTTTTGTTTGTTTTTACTCCTCTGGGCAAGGGAGACGTCAGCAACGTTTCCTCTCGGTGCACAACGGCTTCCACGCAATCAGCGTAACACGCCTGGCCGTTACTACCGTCTCCCGCGTCACAACCGCCGTCGTTGTCTCACAGTTTGTGATTACTGTCTCTCAGGAGTTTCGTTCACACCTCATGCGCAGACCGATGCCGCAGTTATGCAGACGTCGTCGAATGTCGGACACCAAAACATGGCGAAGAGTGCTGTGCAGACGACTCTTGCGCCCAACACATGCCCGCCCCAATGGTGGCCCGCCCCAATCCCAACTGTCGTCGCGTAGAGGATCACGCGATATCTCGTACCGCATAGCCACGTCTTTGGCGGCCCGAGGCTAGTGTTGCCGGACGGAGCCGAAGTTTCGGTTTTTGGTCTCTGCTCGTGTTTAAAGATTGACGACCAGTTCACGCTTTCCACTTTTCCCTTGCTTCCCCCCCCCCCCCTTCTACCCTGTCCAGTGTCCACCATTGCCTGTTTCCTCCTTCCCCATGGTGAGGAGGATATTCTGCCTTGCAGAATCTCGAGTCTGGTCATCGGCATTTAAAATCTGACTTAATAGTGTATGTTTAATTTTTTTGCGAAGCGAATGACGTAGTGCCATTAGTCGGTGCTTTTTAGTCTGAAATCACTCATTATCTCATATTTTTGGAATTAAGCAGAGCTGCTGTTCAATCCAGAGTCACGCTACTCGTGCATCGTATGAAAAATGCCGTATTTGCTGCAGACGCGACGACGAATTGTCCTCAGACATGCCCCAGACACGTTTGCCTCATACATTTGTACGCTTTGAACATGCCTGCACGAAGCTTTTGTGCGATTGACTCGACGGGATGACCGTACGAGGAAGAAATGTGTCTCGGCCAGTGCTTACAGACCGTCTTTCGTACGACGTATTATAGTGGCCCGACGGCGGCTGTAGGCGACTCGAGGACTGCCCAGCGTAACCGCGTCTGTGCGAAATTTTTCTCAGAAATGGACGGCCTCTTTGTGAGCAACGGGCCCGGCGACCCCACCCAATGTGACGCCACGGTGAAGACCCTGCGGAGCGTCCTGGGCGGCGGTGCCGAGAACCCCACGCCCGTGTTTGGGATCTGTCTGGGACACCAGCTCATGTCCCTGGCCGTGGGGGCGACCACCTTCAAGATGAAGTGAGTCTGCACGCATGCCGGGTTTGGGGAGCTTGTGGTGCGTGTGTGGGCCGCCGGCCGTGTCTGTGTATCCTGACTTTTGCGAAGGATTTCCCCTTTCTTAGAAGTGCGTGGCATTTGCGGGGCCAGCTCTCGGCGCTTTCTTGTCCGTGGGATTTGGCTTCGACAGCGTCGTTACGGCATTGGTGCAAGGTCGTTGGCGTTTCGGAGGTTTGCCGTGACGATGTCGTGGCATTCTTGGAAATGATCGGCGTGACAGTCTTTGCGTGACATTGTGACATTGTGCGATGCCGTGACGTCCCACGACAGTGAGATGTCATGTGATAGAATATTGTGACGCTATGACGCGACACCATGATGCAACACTACGGCGTGATATGACACTGATGTTGCGGACCTGTAAATGTTCGTGTTCACATGCCCTCGGAATATATAAAAAAGACAGGCAGTTTCTTTTTTTTTTTTTTTCATAAACTATTGCACTTTTTTTTTTTTACCTTAGTTGGCTTTAGCTTTCAGAGGATTAATATGATATTAATGTTATCGATTGGTTAGCTTGCTTGAAGAGGGCAAGGACATCTCATGTTCGCTGGACGTCGTTGGTTCAACTGGCCCGTAGCCTATAGTAAATTCAAACAATATAGATTGTGGGCATTCTTTTTTCTAATCTTGTATAAACGAGCGTGGGACTTATTTGCCTCCCAAAACTTCCGGTCACTCAACTTCACCGTGCCTTCTCAGTAATTATGTATCATAAGTGCTAATTACTCTAAATTTAACAGACAAACAACTAAGGGGGAGATTTAGAAAGACTCTTTGATGCAGATATTCGACAAATTTCTGGGGATCGGCATAGTAGTCAAGCTTCCAAAGATTAAGAAGAGAGTCTAGGCTTGCCTGACACAAAGGAGTAGAGGGAACTAGGCTGCTGAATTTGGTTTCTGCATTTTAATGCGAATAGCATTCTTTGGATACTTCACGCACTTTTCGTCTATGTATCTATCTATCTATCTATCTATCTATCTGGCTATCTAACCTCTTACGCCGCGGGTCGATAAATAAATAAAAAAGACCGGCGCCGGCTGGGATTCGAACCGTTGACCCTTTGATCAGCAGGCAGACGCGCTAACCACAGAGCTATGAAGGCAGTCATTCAACGCACTCTAAACGGTTGTTTATATCTTTACCATAGGACGCGCTTTACAGCGCTGTCACAGCTGCCGGTGCGCGCGCGTTCCATGCACGAGGGCTCATTCCGCTCTCGTGAGGCTGAGCACGGCCGCTAGCTCACCCTCTCCCGCGCTCGGGGAGAGGGTGATGTAGCGGCCGTGCTCAGCCTCACGAAGACGGAATGAGCCCTCGTGCATGGAACGCGCGCGCACCGGTAGCTGTGACAGCGCTGTAAAGCGCGTCTATGGTAAAGATATAAACAACCGTTTAAATACCGTTGGTTGAGACTAGCTGAGACGCCAGAAAGTCTGGTCGGTACCATTTTGAGTGTTTGTGCGTATGGCGCGTGCTTTGCTCGCCTTCCTAAGTGACACAAACGCACGTGCTGGGCTGCGGAGATCGTGCGCAGGGCTGTGAAAGTGTCAACAAATTTAGAATCGCCTCAAGAGTGGGCTGGCGTATCTAGAGTGTGCCGGCCACCTGACGAACGCGCATAACTCCGCACCGTTTGATGCTATTCGCATTAACGTAGATAATCATTCCCAAAGGATGGGTTCTGCTGATTTTTATGGTTTATGCTGCTTCAAACTCTGGGTTTCCTTTTTTTCTCTCGTCATTGGACAAACTTTTAGGGTTTAGTGTCGAAGAAATCAGTGTGTGGCTGAACACGCTTGTGCCCACGAATACTTGGAAGATGCCCCGGTGTCGACAAGGTGGGCAAAGCTCCCACAAGAAAGACCACAGCCTTGTGGACAGTTGTTGAGCATGGACTGGGTTCCAAGTTGAGACTAAATAAAGCTGTGGGGTAAAGGGTTTCTTTCCTGTGAAGTGTGGGATTTTAGATGCGGAGCATCTCTTGCTCGGGTCTATGTCCGTCGGCGTCGTAGTCCGCAGTCACACTACGCCACGCGCAACTCTCCTCCTTCCCTCTCTCCAACAGCTGCGCGGTTACTCTCTCCGCTCTCTCTCTCTCTACCAGCTGCGTGCACTGCGCGTGCGTTCGCTTCTCCTCACACCGTGCGCGCACGCGCAACTCTCCTCCTCCTAGTCTCCTCTCCTTCAAGTGTGAGAAAAAATAAACGGCAAGCGGCGAGCGTTTCAAGGTTTCTATGCCGCGAGCCGCGACGAAGGCCTCGCGTAGGGGGTGACGCTAGGGCAGTCGGTGGCGCCATCTCTCGACGTCAGCACGCAACTGACTCTTTCCTCGGAACCAACACGATGCCCCGCATCACTAAATGGTTCCCCTCGGGAAGATGGTGTAATTTTCTTCTTGAGGACAGCTCCAATTCGTCGGTTATCCATTTTCTCCGATTTTTGTGAAACTCGCTTGGGGTCTATTTTTTTGCATTTGCTCGGTATACAGTGCAATCCACTTATAATGATCCACATATAATGATGTACCACTTACTAGTAATCAGTTTCTAGAGTTTCTAGTCTAGAAATGCTCAGTTCCTAGTCCAAATGCAACGACTGTCCTTTATTACAATTGGATTTTCGGGTTTTCTTATGATCGTTAGAAGTGGATTGCACTGTACAATGCGATCCACTTATAACGATACCATATATAACTATGTATTGCTTATAATGATCAGTTTTTAGTCCAGATACGACGATAGTTGTTTACAACGATTGAATTTTCAAGTTTTTTCACGATCGTTGTAAGTGGATTGCACTGTATACCAAAAACTCTGAACGCTAATCAGAACGGACTGTTTCTGTCTGAAGAGCTCGGAGTGGAACGTTTGCGGAACGAACCTCTCGAGTTGTGCGTTAGAAACGACGCTCGCCGGGCGGTGGTCTTGCGAGCGCAGGTACGGCAACCGGGGCCACAACCAGCCCTGCCTGTTCGCCGACTCCGGGCGGTGCTGCATCACAAGCCAGAACCACGGTTACGCCGTAGACGTCTCCAGCCTCCCCAAGAACTGGAAGCCGCTCTTCGTGAACGCCAACGACGAGACCAACGAGGGCATCGTGCACGAGAAGCTCCCTTTCTTCAGGTGAGGTCTTACAAAGCCGTAGAATTTTTGGGACAGTCTCGCTCTCGAGTTTTTGTGACCGTTGGACTCAAATAGCAGAGCGTGGCGCATGGGCTCAAATAGCAGGGTGCTTTTCACTCGTGGAATATTGGGCAGCGACTGACTTGAACGGCGTTTAGTGTGCCAACAACGTAAGACTTTTTCTTCCCTCGTAAGAAAAACCCAAATGGATCATCATTGTGTTGGGTGTGTTTCGTCGCGCAATTCTTGGTTCTACGCGTGAAGGGAGCTGCAGAAACTGTTCAGGCCGAGGCGCTTCTGTTTCCGGTACCCCTCCGGGTCCATGTCAATAAGCTAAGAGCTCCTGTCAGACCTTTCAGCATGCTGCAATGTTTCCTGCACATCCATCCAGCCTTCCATCCAACGAGACCTTTCTGCACCTGTGGTGTATTGAAGTTTCTGTGTGCAAATATGCGGGAACGAAGACATCGGTGAACGCCCCTGCAGCGAGCTCCAAGACTTTGTCGCTTTTCATGTCGAGCTCTCCGAGCAGGACCATACTTTTACCATGTTTTGGTTCAGTAATGCTGACGGCGTCTCGTGCAAAGCCTATCACAGTGTCCTGTCTCACTTAGTTCACAACGGCGACACGCAACAATTATTATTTGTAATGCGATAGCGCCGCTGCAAATGCGATTGGCAATAAACAATGTCGACAAAATATAAGGTCCATACACACAGTTGCGTTTGACTGCATTGTGTCGACAAACGGCCGTGAATCACCGGGGATTTGTGTTTCGTGTGGACAGTGGCAACCAATGCAAGGAGTAATTTGGCAAGCCACAAACGAAGCACGAATGTCCTGTTTACTCGCAGTCATAACGTGGTACGACGGTGTCGGACCACAAAGCGCTGCTACAGCTCACCGCACAATCTACGCTCATGATCACTAAATTCTACCGAAACCAACGGTTCACTATTGACGTCACCTCTGTTATAAGAGATTGTATGGCGGGAAAGCCAAAGTTTATAGATATGTATAAAAAGATTGAGCATATTGCTAGGTTTTTAGAGAGCTTGGAAAACATCCTTTTTCAAAAAAATAGTTCAAAATGCGTCTTCATGGTCCCTCTAAGAACGCTCTTGCTCGCGTCCACCCGAAGCCACATTTGGCCGCACGCATTGCACAGTGCACCTAACGGATTATTTATGAACTGCCGGTTGGTTGCCGTGTAATGGCAACTGGCTTCCTGTCACGGCTGGAGCCTGGCACTCTTGTTTTGCAACCGTGTCCATTACGCCTCCCTCTTCACCCTGCTGGTGCGCTTGCTGCTGTTGCTCCTGCACCACTTTGGTGGTATCCAAAGCCCGCAAGCAAGATCATTCATGGTAAACATGGTCCACTTTGCTGCCACCAAGGGCTCACCGCAAAGATTCCCCGCGCTCTATCGAGAGCTACATCTGAAGGCACGGAAGCACTTAGGCTGGTTCAATTAAGGCTATGCTTTTAAAGCGTCGCGAAATGTGTGGCACGAATATCAGGGAATCAGAACAAACACAACAAGACATAGCGATAAATTGAGAAGAAAGAACGGAATTTAGAACTTCCTCCGATAAGAGCTGAATCCAGGTCTCCAAGATTCGTAGCCTGACTTTTCTTCTTCACCAAGAATATATACAGAAACCAAGTGCAGTGATGTGATTGCTGCGCCAATTGCGCCAAACTGCGCCAAGGGGCTAACCGTGCTACATCCTGCTACATTTCGCCAAATTTGGGTAATCTGCGCCAAGCCTGCTCCAAAGGACCAATTTAGGTCGCCTTTCAAAACCGAAACTAAACTGAGTACTGTAATTGAGCAGGCGTGTGATATGTGGCGCAAGCGGCCACCTACAAAGTACCGTGCATCAATTGTCCACCTGGTCTTGCATGGTTTTCCCGGCATCTCGCGTTTCGCGCTCTCGTCTTGTGGGTCTCGTCTCTCGTCTCTTCTTTTATATTTTCAGCAATAGACACGGATGTGTGCAGACGCTCTGACGCTAGCGTGCCGGGTACCAGCTATGCCGTCATGCTGTGAAACGAAACCATGTTTTTGCGCGGCAGGAGTTACTTTGTGAGCTGAAGCAACGGCCGTGGGAAAACTATATTTGGTCAGTGCCTTTCAATGACCGTGGTCGCGCGATGTCGAATGTTGCGGTTCCCACATCACTGCAGATATGGTACTTTCTAAGATGAAACTAAGTACCACCGCATGTTCATCAACATTCCTTTTCTTGTTTAAATGATCCGTTACTACAAAAATTCATCTTTAATTCAAAAACTGCTCTGTCAAAGTATTGTTTTTCTAGATTCCTCTTGGTGGGCCTTCTTTCGAGAGGGACCTCGGTACGTGAAAAATGTGCTGTGAAAGAAAGTTGGTGAAGAGAAGTGAGCTAAAGCAAAGAAGGCAATGTCTGAAAGCTGAACCCGCACAGCACGCTTGCTTGTCTCGAGTTCAGTCGTTGCACAAAGTGCTCCAAGAACGTTTGAGGCTGGCTCGCAATGTCTCGCATCGATGCACTCAGGTTCTTTATTTTTTGTGTGTTTAGCTTGTACCTTGTTTGCTGGCCTGGCAAGCACGCTGCCACTGGACTGTTTTTGTCGCATGTTTGAAAGTTACGTTTTGTGTTCAATTTTGGGGATAAGGTAGCGATGGAGCTGAGGAGCATGGTTTCGGTTTCGATCGGACAGCCGTTGTCTGCGCTTGGTAATGAAGCATGCCCAACAGCAAGTCTGCCGAAGTTGGCCTCACGTGCATGCGAACATGATCGCGTGCCTGAGGCACCAGCTGGGACGCTTGCAACTCATTATTTTACGTTTGCTTACTTTTGACGAAAATCTGGCACGTCGGGAACCAGTAAAATGGTGGCAAGTGGTTTTTCGAAATTGCTTGGCAATGCCTACAGCACTACACTTGTGGGATGTCTGAGCAGTAAAAACTAGTGATGGACCGAATCTGCCGAACTTCAGATTCGGCAAAGTTCGAGCAAATGCCGAACTTTTGAAGGAAAGTTCGGCAAAGATTCGGCAAAAATTCGGCAAATGTCTGCGCACGCGCGAGAACGCTACCGGGCCGTGGATTGCAAATGGACGCCGTGCAGTCGTGAGGTTATATCGTGCAGTGCACGGTAGTGCAGCGTAGTACAACCAACTCAAGCTCGTTGAGTACAACCAGTGGTTACGGCGAGGTGTGGAGTGAGTAGGCAACACGGTAATTGTGTTTCGTGAGCGAGTGTGGTTCTCTTCAATATTTTCTGCCTCAAGAATAGAAGATCGACCAGTAATTTACGCAGTCCACTCCGCAAGTAAAAAATGATGCGGTACATTCTGCATGACGGGATTTTAATTTGACATTTCCACTTGATATATTTGCTAGTATCCGGCGGCGCGCTCAGCTACATACCGCGACTACGCGTATAAAAACTATCGTGCGAAGTCCAACCGCCGACCAAGGCCCGCTCGCACGGATCAAGTTTCGTTCACGGAGACGGCTGTTACCGCGGGCGCCTCCTCAGACTCACTCAACCTACGACGCAGCGTGCATCGCGCTGCGCCGTTCTGTTACGGTTTAAATAAACGCATTACCCTGAGTATGTGAAACCACTGATGCAACGAGGTAGTTGAAACATTGGCCGACAATTACTTTAAAGCACTCGTCGCAATTATAACAATTCTGTTTTCGGCTCAGAAGTAGTGTGTGCCGCTGCGCTGCGCACTCTGCGCGAGTGTGTGGGCCGCCCTTAATTTGCGAGTCCAATGGCCATATTTTGTCCTTCCTGTGTTCGTTCGCGTCTTAAACGTCGAACTGTTGTGTGTTGTGTCTATTCATTAACTCACGGAAAGTTGGTTGGCAGGCGCCTCAGCGTACAGGTTTGTAACCTTTCTGCCAGCCGCGCACGCTTCCCGTGTTTTACTATTTTGTGCAAATAAAGATTGATTGGTTGATTGATTGTTTTTTCAACCAGCGTTATTTCGCGATTTTCCTGTATCTTCATAAAACTAAACACAGAACTATAATGCTCGACGTTGCGCATCCGACGTCTCTAACTTTCCCTATCTTTCTAAACGTTCGTGTTTGTCCTAACACCAGAAACTGGCATTTTAAACGTTAAAAACGAGACGTTGCTAATATGGGACGCACACTTTCATGCAAAGCTGACGTCAAGCGACTCAAATCGAAGAACATGCATATTTACAATAATAATATTAACTTTTCTGGTGAAGGCTCATCAACCGTTGCATTCGTTTTCGCGAACAGAACGGTAAGTCTCAGAGAAAGCAAGAACGCAGCGTTATTGCCCTCATTTTAACACTGTACATGCAGGGTTGCGCTAATAATGCCTCGAAACCGAAACTCTCGTAGCGTGATTCGTGACTGCCACCGCTGCCACCCAACCTCGTTGTCACGTCACTTCTGCTAGAAGTCACTCTAAAATTGCCAGTAAACACATAAAAACGACACCGATACAATTATCTTGTAGAATATCACCTTACTTAGCAATAACTGTGTCAATATGCATTACATGTTGCATTTAAGTTAAGAAAAAAAAACATAAAACCTTTTTTCGCCAGAAAAAACTAAATTTCAACGTAAGTCTGGTAACAATGTATTTTTGCCGAATCTTTGCCGAATCTCTTGAAAAATTCGGCAAAAGTTCGGCTTTGCCGAATCCCAAGATTCGGCGCCGAACTTTCGATTCGGCAAAAGTTCGGCCCATCACTAGTAAAAACAGAAGCAGCGAGTTCCGTCACAACACGTCACATCAGAACACAACACAAAGTGCCCTTTGTTTGTACAGCACTTACAACAAATATTTTTATTTTCCTAAGAATATCTGCTCCAAAATCCACTTTTGCTGCTCCGAAACACTGTCTTGGCTGCTCCAAAGGCCACATTTGCTGCTCCAAAACACTGTTTTGGCTGCTCCAAACGTGCTGCCAAATGGCTTAGGCCAATCACATCACTGCAAGTGTCTTCAAGTTAAAGTTGGTAGGTAGTAGGTTCAAGCACCTTTTAATTTGAGTGGCTCTAGAAAGGTCTCTTTAGAAGCTATGAGGAGCAGATGGTAGATTTAGAATGAATACAGCAGGCACTTCCTGATCTCGCAGTGTGCAGTTCCATCCGGAGCACATGGCTGGCCCGGCAGACTTGGAGTTTCTCTTTGACGTGTTCCTGGAATCCGTTCAGGACACGCTTTCTAAGAAACCATGGCAAGTACTTTTTGTCTCGTTTAGCTAACAGCCCAGTTATGCATAGATACAGCGATGCATGGGGCAGTAACACTGATATCTAATTGCAGAGAAACGCTTTGCAAACCAGAATTTTGTAAGTATTTTTTCAGGAGTTGATGCGGATATCTGTAATTCAAGCGAACGATGCATGCACGCGAACTTTCCAGTAAAATGAGGTTTACCAAACAGTTTCGAAAGCACCGATTGTGTTCTTTCGGATACTTGAAATATTTGGCAAATCTCTAACCTTGTCAAACACAGACTCGGCGTTTTTGGGTGTTTTTGTTTAGAGGGTGCTGAGTTTCCTTTAAAAATGCCGTGAGCACTAGACTAGTGCAGTCTGTGCAGGCGAGTTTTATGGCCAGGGAGGCATAATACATGCGGCTAATCGTTGCAATAAGTCGGAATAAGTAAGAAAAATTGTTAGTTAACTTTTAATTAGTGCAAATAAACGTTGGGCTCCAATCAGTAAGTTGCCGTGCATCATTGAAAACCACTAATTCGGGTCAGTTTTAGAGAGCCCCAAAGCACTTGGGATGCACGGCGATGTGCTAAAGTTACTGCTTGTGCTTCAGGCACAAGACTTGCAGTGTGAAACGTAAATGACAATCCTGTCATTCGCACTTCAGACCTACCTTCTAAACAAAAAAATTACACCATCTTCCCGAGGGGAACTCATGGGGTGATGCGGAGCATCGTGTTGGTTCCGAGGAAAGAGTCAGTTGCGTGCTGACGTCGAGAGATGGCGCCACCGACTGCCCTAGCGTAACCCCCTCACGCGAGCCTTCGTCGCGGCTCGCGGCAGAGAAACTTGAACGCCGCCGCTCGCCGTTTATTTTTTTTCACACTTGAAGGAGAGGAGACTAGAGGAGGAGAGTTGCGCGTGCGCGCGCGGTGTGAGTAGAAAGCGAACGCACGTGCAGTGCACGCAGCTGGTAGAGAAAGAGAGCGGAGAGAGTAACGCGCAGCTGCTGGAGAGAGGGAAGGAGGAGAGTTGCGCGTGCGTAGTGTAAGTGCGGACTACAAGGCCGCGGGACATAGACCCGAGGCAAGAGATGCTCCGCATCTAAAAC
>JAZHYW010058825.1:0-28174 GCA_037355805.1 Ixodes ricinus | reverse complement strand
CCAGAGAGAAAGTATTTACAAAAATCGACAAAATTATTTAAAGGTATTAAGTGACAAGCTGGTGGAAAATAAAAACTAAATTAAGGCAGAGGAAAGGAAATAGAAAAAAATGAAGATGACAAAATCAGAAAAAAAAAAAAAACGACTGCATATTCAAAGAAAAGTAACAGAAAGAAGAAGGAAAAGAAAGATTAAAACAAAATTGTAGACAAGATCTGGAGGCGTTTCGCACAAAGCAAAGAAAAAGAAAAAAAGAAGAAGAAAAAGGAAAATGCTTATACAAAAATGCAAGTAGCGAAGTTCATTCCGCTGACAAGCTTCGCCGATGGAGCACCGACGCATTACGCGTCCTCTGGTGGCTGTAACTTGGGCTTCAGATTATTTCTCGTGTACTTTTGTCAACGGATCGTCGCAGGATCAATGTTCGATCAAACAACAGATGACACCCACAATCCTCGCATGATACGGCTAGAAAATGCCCTGACGGTGCAGATTTGGAGAGGACAGAGCACGTTCCTTTATAGAAGAAATCTTAGCTCTAACATTAATGCACCGTCCAGATTGCCCCCACATATGACTTTCCACAAGATAATGGGATATCAATGCGACACCGCAGCACCAGTTGACGTATTGGTGCATGCTTCTCGCTGCATTCATCGGTGCGGTCTTGCGGGCTATTTGTCCGTGGCCAGAGCCTTCTCAACTTATCAGCGGCAGAGGCCACCACCTACCTGTACTTGGTATTTGGCGGCGACGCTCTTGAAGTTACGCGACATGCGGTGGAATTAAGGCTACGACCGCTGGTCGACGTCTTTGCTCTACACTGTTTTTTCGAGTACGCTTTGAATTCAGCAACCCTTTCACAACTTCTGACATGATGGTGGCGGGGTACCCTTGGATTCTGTAACCGTAACACTTGGGCATTGAAGCTCTGTCCTGGGGAATGCATACATGATTTTTTGAAGGCCGCGGTAAGACAGTTGGAAACATTTCCTCTTTTATGAGTTTGGAGTGTGCCGAATCATATTAGAGTAGTCGTTTTAATGCGAATAGCATTCTTTGGATACTTCACGCACTTTTCGTCTATGTATCTATCTATCTATCTATCTATCTATCTGGCTATCTAACCTCTTACGCCGCGGGTCGATAACAAATAAAAAAGACCGGCGCCGGCGGGATTCGAACCGTTGACCCTTTGATCAGCAGGCAGACGCGCTAACCACAGAGCTATGAAGGCAGTCATTCAAGGCACTCTAAACACCTGTTTATATCTTGGCCGACGAGGGCTCATTCCGCTCTCGTGAGGCTTAGCACTGCCCCTAGCTCACCCTCTCCCGCGCTCGGGAGAGGGTGATGTAGCGGCCGTGCTCACCCTCACGAGAGCGGAATGAGCCCTCGTGCATGGAACGCGCGCGCACCGGTAGCTGTGACAGCGCTGTAAGGCGCGTCCTATGGTAAAGATATAAACAACCGTTTAGAGTACCGTTGGTTGAGACTAGCTGAGACGCCAGAAAGTCTGGTCGGTACCATTTTGAGTGTTTGTGCGTATGGCGCGTGCTTTGCTCGCCTTCCTAAGTGACACAAACGCACGTGCTGGGCTGCGGAGATCGTGCGCAGGGCTGTGAAAGTGTCAACAAATTTAGAATCGCCTCAAGAGTGGGCTGGCGTATCTAGAGTGTGCCGGCCACCTGACGAACGCGCATAACTCCGCACCGTTTGATGCTATTCGCATTAACGTAGATAATCATTCCCAAAGGATGGGTTCTGCTGATTTTTTATCTTGGCAAGTACATTCAGCATACGAGATTCGTCTGGAAAGTGAGCCGCAAATCTTGAAATTGAAGGAAGCTGTTAATCGGAAACTCGTGTGTGAACTGAAGCCCCCCAGCTTTCGATGAAGAAAAAACGCTTTGGATGATGTCATAAAGTGCGCACCGTCGTTTGATCCTGGTGATTCTTTAAGCACCACGAGGTAGTCATCAACATATCCAAATATGCGGGCCACCTGGGGCGGTAAGCTTTGTAATATGGCTCTGTCACATTTTTGATCAGAACGATCTCGCACAGCACCGGAGCCGCACACCGACCCGATGCAAATTCATCTCTTTTGTGTGTAGGTCTTTTCCGAAAACGCGACCACTGTGGATCTCAGGTAAGAAAGTCAAAAGTTTCGAGGAGGACTCTACCGGGATGCCACAGTTGTTTTGGAAAAGGACGGCTCCATACAGGTCCACACACTCAGCTTACTGCTTCAAACAATTCTCAGTGCGCGGATTGAATAAAACAGAACACAAATCCTCTACATCGAGAGAAAATCCGAAGCGCGCTTTTTGCGAAGAATTGCTCTTGAGGGTATGGAGGCATGTTGCCCATCCTCAGAGTTGTGTACCAGCAAAGGTTCGTCCAGCTAGAGCGGATAGACTAAATGACGCAAATGGAACCCGCGACATCTGGCCCTGCCAAGATCGCTTTTTCTGTGACCAAACTCACACGGAAGGGGCATCCTTCCTTGCGCGGTAAGTCTAAGGTGAAGAAGGAGTCAAGTTGGTTCTTTGTAGCAGCCGCGATCTGCTTTCGCAATTGGTTCAAGTCCAGTTTCTGGCAAAGCTGAACAGCCTTCGCCTTGACAAGTTTGGTCTTAAAATCAGGCGATTGGTCGCAGTTTTCGCCTATAGCCGCAGTGGCCTTCGTCCAGGTGGATGTCCCGAGGGCGACTACAAAACCCCCTTCTTTGTCAGATACCACAAGGTGGAGGTTATTCTGGTGGACGTAATTCACAGCCCTCGATATCTTCGCCTTACTCTCACGTTTAGAGCTCCGCTTTCAGCAATACATCAACGCACCTCTTCAATGCATCGGGAGCTGCCAGCTTCTGGGGCTTTATCGGCGATGTCGTGGTACGTAGATAGCATGTCGGATGTTGTGCCATACTCGGCATGGCGAAGACTCGTGACCCTCTGCTAGAAGATCGCTCATTGCAGAGGGAATGCGCGCATCTCCTAACAAAGTGACGGACCGACCTTAGCCAAGCTCTCGTCTACAGGGCGAAGATGCTTTCAGATGTAGATTATGTGCTAATAGCTAGCAAGATGACAGAGTTCTGGTGGTCCTACGCACCACATCTGAAGCATCTTCGCCCTGTAAACAAGAGCTGGCAAGGTGAGCCTGTCACTTTGTTGGGAGGTGCGCGCATTCCCTCTGCAATTTGCAATCTTCTAGAGAAGGGTCCCAAGTTTTGCACCATGCCGAAATGGCACAACCCCCACTTGCTATCTACTGTACACGACATCGCCGATAAAGCCCCAGAAGCTGACAAATTCCGATGCATTAAGGAGTGCGTTGATGTATTGCTAAAAGCGGGCTCTAAAATGTGAGAGTAAGGTGAAGATATCGAGGGCTGTGAATCACTTCCACCAGAATAACCTCAACCTTTTGGTATCTGACAAAGAAGGGGTTTTGCAGTCGCCACTCAGGGACATCTACCTGGAAAAGGCCACTGCGGCTATAGGGAAAAACTTCGACCAATTGCCTGATTTTAAGACCAAACCTGTCAAGGCGAAGGCTCTTCAACTATGCCAGAAACTGGACTTGAACCAATTAAGAAAGCAGATCACGGCTTCTAAAAGAACCAACTTGACCTCTTCTTCACAGACAAAACGCACAAGGAAGGATGGCCCTTCCGTGTGGTGGTCACTGAAAAAGGATATTGGCAAGGCCAGATGTCGCGGTTCCTTTTGCGTCATTTGTCTATCCTTCAACTGGACGACCCTTTTTGGTACACAACTCTGAGGATGTCATTCAATACCTCAAGAGCAATTCTTCGCAAGCGCGCTTTGGATTTTCTCTTGATGTAGAGTATTTATTTTATTCAATCCCGCACAAAGAATTGTTTGAAGCAGTAAGCGAGTGTCTTGACTCGTATGGAGCTGTGTCTTTCCAAAATAACTGTGGCATCCCGGTGGAGTCTTTCCTCGAACTTTTGACTTTCTACCTGAGATCCACAGTGGTCACGATTTCGGAAAAGATCTACACACAAAAGAAAGGAATTTGCATCGTGTCGTGTGTGGCTCCTGTGCTGTGCGACATCTTTCTGTCAAAATGTGACAGAGCCATATTACAAAGCTTACCACCCCAGGTAGCACGCATATTTAGATATGTTGATGAGTACCTCGTGCTGCTTAAAGAATCACCAGGATAAAACGACAGTGCCCTTTATGACACCATCAAAAGCGTCTTTCTTGATCGAGCTGAGAGGCTTCAGTTCACACACGAGTTTCCGATTAACAGCACCCTTCAATTTCTAGATTTGCGGCTCACTTTTCAGAAGAATCATGTATGCTGGATGTACTTGCCAAGATCTAAAAAACGACTACTCCAATATGATTCGGCACACTCTAAACTCATTAAAAGAGGAATTGTTTCCAACTGTCTGACCGCGGCCCTGAAACAATATCATGTATGCATTCAGCAGGACAGAGCTTCAATGCCCAAGTGTTACGGTTACAGAATTCAGGGTACCCCACCACCATCATGTCAGAAGTTGTGGAAGGGTTGCTGAAATCAAAGCGTACTCGAAAGAACAGTGTAGAGCGAAGACGCCGACCAGCGGTCGTACCTTACATCCACCGCATCTCGCATAACTTCAAGAGAGTCGTCGCCAAATACCAAGTACAGGTGGTGCTCTCTGCCCGTGACAAGTTAAGAAGGCTCTGCCCCCGGATAAATTGCCCGCAAGACCGGAACGACGAATGCAGCGTGAAGCATGCACACCAATACGTCAACTGCTGCTGCGGTGTCGTCTACGATATCCCATTATCTTGTGGGAAGTCATATGTGGGGAAATCAGGACGGTGCATTAATGTTAGGCTAAGAGAACATGCTCTCTCTCTCAATTCTGCACCATCGGGGAATTTAGCCGTACATGCAAGGGATTGTAGGTTTCATCTGTTGTTTGATCGAACATTGATCCTGCGACGATCCGTTGACAAAAGAACACGAGAAATAATGGAAGCCCAAGTTATAGCCACCAGAGGGGATGTGAGCGTCAGTGCTCCATCGGTAAACTTGTCAGCGAAAGAACTTCACTACTTGCATTTTTATAGGCATTTTTACTTTTTTTCTTTCTTTTATCTTTCTTTTTTTGTTCTTTTTGCTTTGTCTGCTCTTTTTGTTTTAATCTTTCTCTTCCTTTCCTTTCCATTCTTTTCTTTGAATATTTAGTAGTTTTTTTCTGATTTTGTCTTCTTCATTTTCTTCTCTTTCCTTTCCTCTGCCTTAATTTAATTTTTATTTTCCACCAGCTTGTCACTTAATACTTTTCAATAATTTTGTCGATTTTTGTAAATACTTTCTCTCTGGTTATTCTTACTGCTACTCTTTTCTTTTTTCTCTTTCTTTTCCTATTTTTGTGATTTTAGTCTTAATTGTATCTTTGTCTTCCTCTTTCCTCTCATAAAACGTCAGTTGTGAGTAGCGCTCTGTCCTGTCTTCTATTTCTTTCCTGTGTTCGTCCCCTGTCGCGCTAATTGTGTGTACTATGTTCAACCAACTAGACCATCAAATTATTTTGCTACACGTCCTTTTTCTTCACAATCAAGGGGAGCTTACCGTCAGCGAGTTAATCCACTTTCCGGAGGATGTTCAGCCTCTCTCTTATGCGCTGCAGTTCTTCCCGCTCGGGCTCCCGCAGTGCCAAGGGCGCCGGTCGTGCAGGTTGGGACCACTGGCACGGCCATCGTCACGCAGTACCATTCGGTACTGTCGCTTGCCACAGCCTGGTGCCTTGAAACGGAGTGGGAGACTTCTTGTGTCACCCGAACGGTGCTGCCCGTACTAACAGAGTTCACCGTTCGGGACACCCGTCCCGGACCTCACTTGCCTGTAGCCCGAGAATGGCCTGACTTCGTTTAACGATGAAAAATTTGACGTGGCAGTGATGCTGGTTGTCCGTAACCTCCTGTGTTGTGATGCCGCTGTGTTTGATGAGATTCCCGCTGTACGAGCGTAAGACCGCGTTGCTTGGTCTTAAAACGGCTTAGGGTGGAGTCTCTTGTACAACGACAGAGGCAACAGGTTGGCTTGGGAGCCGGTGTCTACATCAGCGTGACCACTTGTTCCGCTAGCTGGGCCTTGACACTTCATTCCCGTTCGTTCTCGATGCCGCAAACATCCACGTCCAAGAATGTCGAAGTCATCGCCGTCGTGCTTCACCTTGCTGACTTGTTTGTTGCAACAAGCCGCGAAGTGGTTGCGTCCCCGGCAGGCTCGTCGACAAATCTTCCCAAAAGCGGGGCATTTCCTATTTTCAGTGCCTCTGTTTAGCACTTTAAGCACCGAACGGTTCTTGATACATCCGAGCGGATGGTAGCTTTTTGTGGTTGCGTCCATCTTTTCTTCGCGGGGCAAAACCATGCTTCATTTTATTTGGCGGAGGCTTCTGCGGCTTTGCATGTTTGTTCTGCTTTTTCTGGAGCGTCAAGTCCTTTTCCCTCAGCATTTTCTCCTGTAACTTTTTGTTGTTAGTTGCCGAAGACGATTTGATTGCGAATCATTGAACCAGAAAATTGTCCGAAGTTGCTGAAGCTTGTTTCCTGTGGTCGCGGATAAACTGCACTACCGGTTCCGCCTCGTCTTGCGTTCTTGTCCGAAAGACGCATCTTTCGTACACCTCTGTTCTGCTGGTCCGCGCAGTAGTCCTCGAAACTTTACAGCAAGAGTCTTGTAATCACCCTTGAGTTCACCCTCAGCAAAGGCGAAGTTATTGAAGATCTCTAGGGCGTCGTCCCCAGCGATGGTCGCCAAGGTGTGTACCGCCTTTGGTAGCTTCCCGTTCTTGGTTTTTCTGGTGCCGTCGCTTGCAGGTACGAAAGCGCGAACTTGTGTTTGAAGAGCGTCCCAGTTCTTCTGAATGTTTCCCGACAGGAGCACGAGGTCAGGCCGCTGGCGTGATTTCCATGATTGCCTCTCTTCTGGCAGTACCGGTGTGGCGGCGGGGGCCGCTTCTGACACCATATGTATCAGCCGGATCGCGCCTGGATAAGACGTTCACTCGGACATTGCTGGCTTGGTGAACGCAACAACAACCAAGGCTTAATTTGGCAGCTTCGTTTATATAGTCGAAAACATGGAGGCGGCACCGACGCTGTGACTAGAGTGTTATAGACCACATAGCATAAGCAGCATAATAAGATTGGCATGCGGTACGATATCGGCATGATACAGAAACTGGTGGCGGCTGATAAAATCCAAGCCAGGTCCAAAAAGTTGACCCTGGACACTCTCCAAGACTAACGGGAGGACTCTACCCACTGAGCGATCCAAAAGCTGGCAGTCAGGGGCGCAAATGGATTTTAAACTTGCCAACACTCTTGGTATTAACCAGCGACCTTTAATGGTTTTATAAAATAATTTTAAGAGAAGTCCTTGAGGTGGTGAAGATTGACGCATCGACGAGGCTGGCTTCAACTTGAAAACACGAACCGCAACTCACAACCTCATGGCAACTTTTTGCAAAAAAAGATGATTTATTTCTCCATTGTTCTTCTGTACACCAAGATCCGTTTTTGGACGTTCTGGCAAAAGCAATCTCAGGAGAAGCTCTCGTTCTACAAAGTAGTTATACTTTGTGTGAAACCCAAGAAGAATACTTTCGACCTTAAAATCCATGTGACTCAGAGTTTTTATTCCATACAGCTTTCGGAGTATCGCTGCCCAGCCTTATACCGGAGCATTGCTGACGCAGAACGTTTGCACTGGATTCAGATCATCATCATCATCATCATCATTTAATAAAGCTTGAAGGCCCTCACTTGAATTACGCAAGCGTTGAAGTAGAACCCGTAGAACAATGTTATAAGGCAACCAAACATTAAACACAAACACTCAAACACCTTTAGGAAAAAACAGCTCATTAAAAAAAAAGAAAATACACAAAAGACATTTCTACTTGTGCACGAATCGAATTTGCTATTAGTGCAATTGCAAATCGGTGTTTAGTTGGGATGTGAACGTGTTGCAATATGTCTTGGGTCACGAAACTGTTAGGCAAGTTATTCCAGTATGTTATTGTAATGGTAACGGGAAGTTAAGAAACGAGACCGATGAAGCGAAAATTGGACGCACTTTAAATTCGTTATTGATACGAGGAATTATGCGAGTAGGTGTGATTAACAATGAAGTTTGATGTAAATTTTATGATATTAAATCTCGTGAAAAAGGACAGGCGTCAAATTGCTCTAGACGAGAGTAGATCAACGTTATATTTCATACATAGCGAAGTAATGTTGGTGTCTCGTGAGTAATCCGAAAATATGAATCTGATCTTGCGACATTGAAGTGCTTCTAAATTTGTTACCGATGAATCTTGCCAAGGGGATCAGATGGATGACGCGTGTTGAACCTGTGAACTTCAAAGCGTAGTGTAGGCCAGGTGTTGAACTGATGATGGGGATCGTATTTTGAAGAAAGCGGTTTAGGTTAGACGGTATGAACGATGTTCACTGCATGATCTTACTGTTACCAAGTGTGTTTTCTGCCGTACCTTCCCGGATACACCTCCATCGTTTATATCTCTAGTGCAATATATGGCAGCTCAAAGTCTCCGCGACCAAAATCACACGCTTTGGAAAAACTCTATGTTGCAGAGTACCTAACTCGTTTAATATCGATTGTAGCTTCCAGTAAACTGTCTCAAAATTTAGAATCCTATTGCCTTGATGTGTTTTTTAATTATTTTTGTATAGTTCATTGGGTTTAATTTATCACACAGACGTAGGAAAAATACATACATCCACGTATAAATCAATCGAAGACATGTTTCGAAATCTGTTAATGTAATATCTCAATGGCGTCACAAGTGTTGTTCTTAATAAACACAATTTTTCTGCCAGTGAGCGAAAATGACCACCCATTAGCTCCAATATCCTATATAAATTACGTTATCTATCATTGATAAATTTAAAATGAATAACATTTAAGAACACGAGAAAGAAAACACAATAACATGACTATTAAAACCCCTAAACAACTTACAGCTCTCATAGCGGCCATTTCTACCGCTTGGCAATTCAGAATACCTCTAAATGTAGCTGGAAAACCATTTAATTGGCAACAGGTCTGAGCAAGCGCAAAGAGTGTAGGTTGCGACCCATCCACATCAGTGCACACTTGCAATACAGCGCAATATACATAGTTAAGCATATGAATAATGGGAAGATTGAGGACACATTTGATTCTGATATCCCAACAAGGAGAACACGTTTTGCATGAAGTAGGAAATTTGTTTTCGTAACGTCGCAGAATATACGTAGGACATCAGCAGGAATTTGGTCCGAGGAAGGACTTTGGGAGCCTGCAACGCGTCTGCTATCGTTCAAATGAATCCAAGGACTCTGTGTTAACCAGCGGCACCCTGGCATGTCGGCTGCCTTGCAGATTCCCCATTCGTTTTTTACCGTATAAACAGAATTGCTCTTACTTTGGAAGTTTATATACTAAACTGCGGAATAGGCACGTTGGAGAACGTGTGCAAAAACGTCTATGTGAGCAATTGAACATTATGTTTAAAAAACATAATTGGCGACGTGAACGTCGTTGTTTTGTCCAGAGGAGCGTACTCAGAGCACCATAGTGCTTCAGAGCATCTGTAAATCACGTTATTTTAGCTAGTCCACCCGACGGTGTTTTTGCTTGTTAATGCGTTTATCTTAATTTTATGATTAAAGTTTTACGTTCTATCACTTTCAAAACCCATTTTTCAAAGAGCCGGTTAAACAAGCGCAGCAGCTCAATGTCCGGCAGCCATTTTTGTCTTACGAAAATAAAATATTTTGTGATCTAGTGCCAATCAGAACGCAAGTTTTAATATATTTGTGAGCATTATTATTATATTTTTACAAATTGTTTCAGAAATTCCAAATTTTGAAGATTTTGCATATGGCTAGTTTGTGCAATACATATAGGATTTCTATAAATATCTAACAAAAACAGAACCCAAAAAGAGCGTGCACTGATGGTGTCACGTACGTGTTCGCGTTGTATTGATTTGATCGAAATAAAAAAAAAATAAAAACTAGTTTATCAAGTCGGGTGTTTTCAGATAATTTCGGCCGACCATGTCCGGTAGCCATTTTTAATTTTTACGAAAAAATCTTTTGTAGACTCAATACCAATCAAAAGAAAACCAAAATCAGTTTCCGATAAAAAATTGTCTTTGCGTAATCAAAATTAAAAGCACGTTCTCAGAGCGAAGCGCTTTCTGCGAATTGCGCTAAGTTGACACTTAGGTCACATCTTCCAAAAACCCTGTTGTGGCTACCTGTCTAGAAATATTTACCTACAAACTACGTGTCAGGAGGCTTGACTCAAAATATTTATCATTAATTATGGATACTAATATTTTTTTCGAAATAAATCGCGAACATGGCACAATCCGTAAATATGCTTTAATTATCTTTATATTTCTCTCCGCATCTATAATTACCAGGACTTTCAAACGTCGCCAGTGTGTTGTCCTGCATCTTGTTAATATTAGCACTAAATATTCCTGTCCTGGGCAGCAAATATAAATTTATAAGAAACGCTCAAATTATGTTACAACTTATTTGAAACATAACTTAAAAAAAGGCACTCGTCGATTTTCTTACATTCTTCCCATTATTTTAGGCTAATGATAGGTGCTAACCGAATCTGCAAAAACATGTTGCATTCGTTTTGTATATGTGATGTTATTAAGCTAGAAATATGACCGAATTGAGGCTACCGCAGCATCCTGAATGGGGCGTGTAGATACCCATAGATAAGAAATTCATTATATTTACAAAGTGTAAAAATGCTCGTGGGTGGTCAGGAAGAAACAAAGTGACGGCGTAGGGCAGACGGTGGTTTTAAATTGAAAACTAACTAAAAACAAGTTTTGTATTATGATTTTTAAAAAAATTCAACACAACCACGCAAAAGTCTAGAGTTCAGAGTAAATAGAACACATGGACAAGCTCTGACTTTCAACTAAAACATTTAATAAAAAGAACACAATGTTTCAGTTGAGAGTCAGCGCTGGTCCTGTGTTCGTCTATTTACCCTGCGTTCTCATCTTTTGCGCCCTGTGTTACAATTTTTGAACCTATGACCCTACCAGCCCGCATCGCCACCTCAATTCAGTGTATAAGATTCGAAGAAATTGCGCGCTGTGCGGAGCGGTCGAGGAGGCCCTTTATGTCGCGTGCTTCGCAGGGCCTATTTTTAATAGCTGCCGTGTTGGGACATGCCAACTATATTCCCCGACATTTAAAAATCTGGTTTAAAATGGTTTAAAATGGGGGAAGAATAACAAATTAACTCATCTCACAAAGCCTTCAGCTCCTTCTAATTCAGCACACATAACGCTGTAAAATAGTTGAGTGAAGAAAATAGAATGGTCCTCTTGTCCGACTTCTCACACTATGGATGACTCGGAAGCTTATAATACGACAGCTTGAGGATGCCTCAAGGCAAAAGAGGGCAATTATTTAGCAGACGCTCTTTGTCAGGCATGACACTAAGTTTTTACCGGTCTGTAACTATGGTGTTCAACGGAGGTGACATGTTTCCTTCAGCGGCATTAATGATAAATAAAAAGTTCGAGGTAAGGGCAAGAGCATAAAATAATAAAAAACATCAGCATAAGTATAAATTACCATTTGTCTCGCCACGGTTCATACCTCTCCCCCACTCCAGCACTGTTCGGGAACAAATGTGTTTTTATAGGTATCTACATCTGCATTCCACAATACGTTTTGCTGCAGAAGTATCTCAAGACTATCCCGTTGCATAAAAGACAAATCCATCTCAGTATCTGTATTTTGGACCTTAAACACATTTATATCAAGTATCACTGCCAAAAACTTTTAGTACCTCTACCCAACCCTGGATGGACGTCAAGGTTAGCCGCCATTAATGACCGAAAGTTTCACGAATACATCTTGTCTGCAAAACGTTTGGCACATAGAATTTTCATCGCTTTGAAATGATGACAGTAACGTCACTCTCGTTCGGGCTTCGTTGCGAGCAGTTGAGTTCATCTTCATTGTAGTTATTTCGTGCCGCCTGAACGTCCTCTTAATTGAGCCTCACTCTTGTGTAGGAGTCAGGAATTGACCACAGTCCCAATATCTCTTGGTTGTTCCTTGCATTTTGGATGAGGTGGTGGGCCGGTGAAGGAATCTCCTTTTGGACCTGTTGCTAGGAGAGATTCTTCGGGAGCAAGGCTCGAAGACGACATCGTTCTTGGTACGAATCGGAAGAATCGAACGCATCCCCCAGTTTGTTGATTAACTCCGGACAGATGTTGTAGCTTTGTATCGAGGATCCAGTCGCCTTCGTGACTCCATATGCTGCAGGAAACTTGATGCAATTTTCTTAACGGGAACGTTCTCGACATCCCTCTGCTCTCACCTTGCGTAAGGCTTCCGAAAATCTGATTTCAACCCAGTGTGATTTCCGAGGTGATATGTATGTTGCATGAACGAATCTGGTGGAGATTGTCGACGTCTGCTTCCTGAAGAACGAAATTTCGATCAAGCTCTGGAGACCATTCGGCGAGTTGCATCAAGCGGCTTGGAGCGTTCTCACGCACAAATCGAATTGGCATGTCAGATGAAGTGAGCTGCTCCTGGCACATGTTTCTTTAACAAAGCGATGTTCAAAGCCTTCACACTGCGAACGTTTCTTTGATATTCGATAGTTTTCTTGTGCCTGTTAAGATAGTCAGCGCGCAACACTATTCGCTTTAAGCTGTACGATTAAGCCGTCGAAACGCGTTGAGCGCTTAGGCGCATACAGTAATCCGGAACAATGCTCACAATTGCATTGGATTGGATTGGAACACACTTTATTTGTGCCTGTAGTTGGGAGCTCGGCTCACCCCGACAAGAGTCGTTCTTCGGCGTGAGTCTTCCGCTCGCCGCCGTCGGCCTCGCTGGGTCCCTGCCTCTTTGAGCGCCCCCGAGGACCTGCTGGACGGCCCAGAGCTACAGTTGGTCCCGGTCGTAGCTCTTCGCAGATGCCCCGAGCCGCGGCGGGTTCGTTCTTGATCTTGCTTCCTCTGGGTGTTTTGATGCGGTCCCACAAGATGCGCGCGTCATCTGCCCGTCTCCTCCGGGACAGACCCCCTGCACTTCCTCGGTCGGGTATGTCTTGGGGTACATTGATGCATCAGTCCCGGGCTCGGTAGCGATCCGGTCTGGAGCTCCCTCAGTAGTACCACCTCCGCTCGACTCAGCCTTGGGTTCGGGGTGCGGAGAGTCCACCTGCGACCCAGGCGGTAGGGCTTCCTGTTGTCGTTATAGTCGTCATGCGTTCCTTGGCTTCGAACAGCATCGGACAGTCTGTCGCCGGGGCGCGGTTTTTTAACGGTCACGCCGCTGCGTGTGCCGTCTCGTTGTGGTTGTCATTCAGCGTTCTGACGCGCTCGCCCGCGTGCGCTGGGAACCACAGCGACTTCTCAGCTTCTGGCTGTCTTGCAGTTTGACCGTTCGCAATATGCTCTCGGCCTCCTTGCAGATTTGGCCTTTGGTGAAGTTTCTGCACCGCCTGTCTTGAGTCACTCAGCACCGCGTGGCTGTCTCGCTTCGGCGATGGCCAGGGCGATGGCCACCTCCTCCACTTGTTCCGCTCCCGGCGATTCTCACGCTCGCTGCCGTCCTCGTGGCACCGGTCGACGCCTCGATGACAACCGCTGCAGAAGGCGTTCCGTTGATATTCGGCCGCGTCCACGTACCGCGCGTGCTCGTCGTTAGCGTGCAGGTCGATGAGAGCCTTGGCCCTCGCTGCCCTTCTTCCCTCGTTGTAGTTCGGGATCCGTGTTCCCGGGTATGCGGATCGATTCTGGCCGGCGTCGGACCTCTTCGGAGACGAGGGAGTTCCGTCTTTCCGCCTCGCTCGGCGTCCTATTCCGAGGTCGTCTAGTATCCTCCTCTCGGTTTTAGTCGTGGGCAGCCACTCCAGTTGGAGCTGGTCCGTAGCGCTTCGGCTATCTCTCCGGGCTTGTTTGGTATCTCGAGTTGTAAGAAGCGGGTCGTACTCGTGGACTCGGAAGAGGACCCGAGCCGTCTTGTACGCTCTTCAGATGATGGTGTTGTTTTTGTTGCGTTCGTGTTGTAGCCATCTGTGGAGCAATACGTAACTTGTCGGGCCATTGTTGTTTCAAAGCGTATTGCTCCACAGATGGCTACAACACGAACGCAACAAAAACAACGACCACCATCTGAAGAGCGTACAAGACGGCTCTGGTCCTCTTCGAGTCCACGAGTACGACCCGCTTCTTACAACTCGAGATACCAAACAAGCCCGGAGAGATAGCCGAAGCGCTACGGACCGCTCAACTGGAGTGGCTGCCCACGACCAAAACCGAGAGGAGGATACTAGACGACCTCGGAATAGGACGCTCGAACGAGGCGGAAAGACGGAACTCCCTTGCCCCCGAAGAGGTCCGACGCCAGTCCAGACCGATCCGCTACCCAAGGGCAACGAGTCCCGAACTACAACGAGGGAAGAAGGGCAGCGAGGGCCAAGGCTCTCATCGACCTGCACGCTAACGACGAGCACGCGCGGTACGTGGACGCGGCCGAATATCAACGGAACGCCTTCGGCAGCGGTTGTCATCGAGGCGTCGACCGGTGCCACGAGGACGGCAGCGAGCGTGAGAATCGCGGGAGCGGAACAAGTGGAGGAGGTGGCCATCGCCCTGGCCATCGCCGAAGCAGACAGCCACGCGGTGCTGAGTGACTCAAGACAGGTGGTGCGAAACTTCACCAAAGGCCAAATCTGCAAGGAGGCCGAGAGCATATTGCGAACGGTCAAACTGCAAGACAGCAAAATGAGAATCATGTGGTTCCCAGCGCACGCGGGCGACGCGTTCGAACGCAATGACAACCACAACGAGACGGCACACGCAGCGGCGTGACCGTTAAAAAACCGCGCCCCGGCGAGCACAGACTGTCCGATGCTGTTCGAAGCCAAGGAACGCATGACGACTATAACGACAATAGGAAGCCCTACCGCCTGGGTCGCAGGTGGACTCTCCGCACCTCCGAACCCAAGGCTGAGTCGAGCGGAGGGTCGGTACTACTGAGGGAGCTCCAGACCGGATCGCTACCGAGCCCAGGACTGATGCATCAATGTACCCCAAGACATACCCGACCGAGGAAGTGCAGGGGGTCTGTCGGAGGGAGACGGCGTGATGACACGCACATCTTGTGGGACCGCATCAAAACACCCAGAGGAAGCAAGATCAAGAACGAACCCGCCGCGGCTCGGGGCATCTGCGAAGAGCTACGACCGGGACCAACAGCTCTGGGCCGTCCAGCAGGTCCTCGGGGGCGCTCAAAAGGCAGGGACCCAGCGAGCCGACAACGGCGAGCGGAGACCCACGCCGAAGAACGACTCTTGTCGGGGTGAGCCGAGCTCCCAACTACAGGCACAGCTAAAGTGTGTTCCAATCCAATCCAATGCAATTGTGAGCATTGTTCCGGATTACTGTATGCGCCTAAGCGCTCAACGCGTTTCGACGGCTTAATCGTACAGCTTAAAAGCGAAAGTGTTGCGCGCTGACTATCTTAACAGGCACAAGAAAACTATCGAATATCAAAGAAACGTTCGCAGTGTGAAGGCTTTGAACATCGCTTTGTTAAAGAAACATGTGCCAGGAGCAGCTCACTTCATCTGACATGCCAATTCGATTTGTGTGTGAGAACTTTTTAAGCCGCTTGATGCAACTCGCCGAATGATCTCCAGAGCTTGATCGAAATTTCGTCTCTTCAGGAAGCAGACGTCGACAATCTCCACAGATTCGTTCAAGCAACATACATATCACCTCGGAAATCACACTGGGTTGAAATCAGATTTTCGGAAGCCTTACGCAAGGTGAGAGCAGAGGGACATCGAGAACGTTCCCGTTAAGAAAATTGCATCAAGCTTCCTGCAGCATATGGAGTCACGAAGGCGACTGGATCCTCGATACAAAGCTACAACATCTGTCCGGAGTTAATCAACAAACTGGGGGATGCGTTCGATTCTTCCGATTCGTACCAAGAACGATGTCGTCTTCTGGATCCTTGCTCCCGAAGAATCTCTCCTAGCAACAGATCCAAAAGGAGATTCCTTCACCAACCCACCACCTCATCCAAAATGCAAGGAACAACCAAGAGATATTGGGACTGTGGTCAATTCCTGACTCCTACACAAGAGTGAGGCTCAATTAAGAGGACGTTCAGGCGGCACGAAATAACTACAATGAAGATGAACTCAACTGCTCGCAACGAAGCCCGAACGAGAGTGACGTTACTGTCATCATTTCAAAGCGATGAAAATTCTAAGGTGCCAAACGTTTCGCAGACAAGATGTATTCGTGAAACTTTCCGGTCATTAATGGCAGCTAACCTTGACACGTCCATTGGGCTCATCCAGGGTTGGGTAGAGGTACTAAAAAAGTTTTTAGCAGTACAAATACTGATATAAAATGTTTAAGGTCCAAAATACAGATACTGAGATGGATTTGTCTTTGTTGCAATGATATCCTTAGATGTTTCTGCAAACCGGCGAAAACGCGTATCAGAATACAGATGTAGATACCTATAAAACATTTGTTCCCGAACGGTGCTGGGTGGGGAGGGGTGTAGACCGTGGCGAAAACAAATGGTAATTTATACTTATACAAGGATACGCACATTGTGTTCTTGTGTCTCTTACCTCGAACTTTTTTATTTATCATTAATGCTGAAGGAAACATGTCACCTCCGTTGAACACCATAGTTACAGACCGGTAAAACCAGTGTCATGCCTGACAAAAGGTCTGCCTGGGCTGAGTCTTTGCCTTGAGGGCGCATCCTCAAGCTGTCGTATTATAAGCTTCCGAGTCATCCATAGTGTGAGGAGATCGACAAGAGGACCATTCTATTTTCTTCACTCAACTATTTTACAGCGTTATGTGCTGAATTAGAAGGAGCTGAAGGCTTTGTGAGATGAGTTAATTTGCTATTCTTCCCCCATTTTAAACCATTTTAAACCAGATTTTTTTTTTAAATGTCGGGGAATATAGTTGGCATGTCCCAAAACACGGCAGCTATTAAAATAGGTTCTGCGAAGCACGCGACATAAGGGAGCCTCTCGACCGCTCCGCACAGCGCGCAATTTCTTCGAATCTTATTCACTGAATTAACGTACCGAGACGGGCTACTAGATTCATATCTTCAAAAAATTGTAACACAGCGCGTAACATACAAGAATGCAAGGTAAATAGAATGATACAGGACCAGTGCTGACTCTCAACTCAAACATTGTGTTTTTTTTTCATTAAAAGTTTTAGCTGAGAGTCAGAGCTTGTCCTTTGTGCTTTACTCTGTGTTCTCGCCTTTTATGATCATTAAAATTAAAAAAAAAAAAATCATAAAATATGCATTAAGAAGTTTCAATTCTTAAAACCACCGTCCGCCTCTACGCCGTCTATCTGCTTATTTTTGGACTACCCAACGAACATTTTTACAATTTGTAAATATATTGAATTTGTCATCTATGGGTATCTCCACGCCCCACTCACGGTGCTGGGGTAGCCTCTGATTTGGCCGTATTTCTAGCTTCATAACCTCAAACACACAACAAATGCATCATGTTTTTTTTTGTTTTTTTTTTTTTAAAGATTTTGTTAGCATTTATCATTAGCCTTGATGGGGAGAGTTTAAAAAAATCGACGAGTGTCTTTCTTTTAAATGAGGTTTCAAACAAGTTGTAATTATTAAAAATTTGAGCATTCTCTCATAAACTTATTTTGCTGCCCAGTGGCAACCATATTTAGGGCTAATATTAACAAGATGCAGGCAACACGCTGGCGCAGTTCGAAAGTTCTGCTAATATTATTTACGGAGACAAATATAAATATAATTTAAGCATTTTTGCGAAATCTGTCATGTTCGCGATTTATTTAAAAAATAAGAACATTCATATTAAATGATAAATATTTTTGAGTCAAGCCACCTGATACGTAGTTTGTAGGTAAATGTTTCTAGTCCGGCAGCCACAAAAGCTGTTTGGGAGAGGTGATTCAAATGCCATCTTCGCGCAATTCGCAGAAAGCACTTCGCACTGAGAACGTGCTTCTAATTTTGTATCCGCAAGGACAAATTTTTTTTCTCGCAAAACCGATTTTGGTGTTTATCTGATTGGCATTGAGTCTACAAAATATTTTATTTTCGTAGAAATTACAAATGGTTACCGGACATGGCCGGCCAGAATGATCTGAAAACACCCGACTGATAAACTAGTATTTTTTTATCGAAATCAATACAACGTGAACATGTACATGACACCATCTGCACGCCCTTTTTGGGTTATTTTTTGTAGATATTTATTGAAATCCTATAAAAGAGAAACTAGTCAATGTAAAATCTTCAAAATCTTGAATTTCTGAAACAATTTGTAAAAATATAATAATAATACTCACAAGTATTATTAAAACTTGCGTTCTGATTGGCACTGAGTCTACAAAATATTTTATTTTCGTAAAAATTAAAAATGGTTATCGGACATTGAGCTCCTGTGCTTGTTTAACAGGCTCTTCGTAAAAAATGGGTTTTGAAACTAATAGAACATAAAAACTTAATCATAAAATTAAGATTAACGCATTAACAAGCACAAACACCGTCGGGGACTATCTAAAATAACGTGATTTACACATGCTGTGAAGCACTACTGTATTCTGAGTACGTTCCTCTGAACAAAAGAACAACGTTCACATCGCCAAAAAATATTTTTCACCATCATGTTCGAGTGCGCACTTAGACTTTTTTCGCACACGTTCTCAAAGAGCCTATTCCGCAGTTAAGTATATACACTTCCAAAATGAGTGCCATTCCTTTTATACGTGATAAACGAATCCAGAATCTGCAATAACCCACATGCCAGGGTGCCGCTGATTAACACGGAGTCCTTGAATTCAGTTGATCGGATTAGAGATGCGTTGCAGACACCCAAAGTCCTTCCTTGGACCAAATTCCTGCTGATGTCCTACGTATATTCTGCGACATTAGAAAACATATTTCCTACTTCATATGAAACGTGTTCTCCTTGTTGGGATATCAAATCAAATGTGTCGCAATCTGTCAATTACGCATTTACTTACCTATGTATACTACGTGTAGCAAGTTTGCACTGATATAGATTGGTTGCCAACTACACTCTGCTTGCTGAGACATGCTGTCAATTAAATCGTTTCCCCGCTAAATTTGGAGGTTTTCTGAATAGCCAAGCAGGGGAAATGGACGTTATGAGAGTGGTAAGAATTTGAGGAGTTTTAAAGTCATGATCATGTGTTTTTCGGTGGTCTTAGAAGTTATTCATTTTAAATTTATCAATGATAGATAACGTAATTTATATGGTATGTTGGAGCTATAAGGTGGTCATTTTTGCTTACTGGCAGAAAAAAAAGTATTCACTGAGAGCAACACCCGCGACACCACGGATATATTACATTGACAAACCTCGAAACATGTCTTCGACTGATTTGCATGTGAATGTATGCATTTTTTTTAAGTCTGTGTGATGAATTAAATCAAATGAACTATGCAAAAATATTAAAGAAGACATCAAGGCAATATGACTCTAAGATTTGAGACAGTTTACTGAAAGGCTCCAATCATTATTAGACAAGTCAGGCACTCTGCAAAATAGAGCTTTTTCCAAAGCGTGTGACCTTGGTCAATGATGCAGTGAAGTGCTATAAATATTGCAGAAACGATATAAACGATGGAGGTTTGGTCAGTAAGATCGTGCATGGACATCGTTCATACTGTCTCACGCAAACCGCAATCTTGGGTATCTTCAACGGAATCTAAAACGAGCACCATCATCAATACAACAACTGGCCTACCCTACACTTTGAAATTCATAGATTCAATATGCGTCATTTATCTGATCCCCTTGGCAACATTCGTCAGTAAAAAGCTTAAAAGTACTTCAATAGACACAATCAAATTCATATTTTCGGATTACTCACGAGACACCAACATTACTTCGTTAAGTACAAAATATAACGTTGATCTCCTCCCGTCTAAAACATTTTTCCGCCTGTCGTTTTTCGAAAGAATTACTATATATAATTCCTCTAATTGACAACAGGCATAAAGACCGTCCAATTTTCGCTTCATCGGTCTCGTTTCTCAAATCCCCGTTACCATTACAATAACATGCTCTAATAACCTGCCTAACAGTTTCGTGACCCAAGACATATTGTAACACGTTCACATCCCAACTAAACACCGATTGCAATTGCACTATGCAAATTCGATTCGTGCTAGTAGAAATGTCTTTTGTGTATTTTCTTTTTTTTAATGAGCTGTTTTTTCCTAAAGGTGTTTAGCATTTTTAATGTTTGGTTGCCTTATATAACATTGTTCTACAGGTTCTACTTTCACCTTGTGTAATTCAAGTAAGGGCCTTCAAGCTTTATTAAATGATGATGATGATGATGATGATCTGAACCGTGCAAACGTTCTGCGTCAGCAATGCTTGGTATAAGGCTGGGCAGCGATACTCGAAAGCTGTATGGAAATAAAAACTCTGAGTCACATGGATTTTAAGGTCAAAGTATAACTACTGAGTTCTACAAAGTATAACTACTTTGTAGAACGAGAGCTTCCTGAGTTGCTTTTGCCAGAACGTCCAAAAACGGATCTTGGTGTACAGAAGAACAATGGAGAAATAAATCATCTTTGCAAAAAGTTGCCATGAGGTTGTGAGTTGCGGTTCATTTCAAGTTGAAGCCAGCCTGTCGATACGTCAATCTTCACCACCTCAAGGACTTCTCTTAAAATTATTTTATAAAACCATTAAAGGTCGCTGGTTAATACCAAGAGTGTTGGCAAGTTTAAAATCCATTTGCGCCTCTGACTGCCAGCTTTTGGATCGCTCAGTGGGTAGAGTCCTTCGTTAGTCGTGGAGAGGTCTCAGGGTCAACTTTTGGACCTGGCGGATTTTATCAGCCGCCACCAGTTTCTGTATCATGCCGATATCGTACCGCATGCCAATCTTATTATGCTGCTTATGCTATGTGGTCTATAACACTTAGTCACTGCCGTCGGTGCCGCCTCCATGTTTTCGACTATATAAACGAGCTGCCAATTAAGCCTTGGTTGTTGTTGCGTTCACCAAGCCAGCAATGTCCGACTGACTTTCTTATCAGGCGCGATCCGGCTGATACATGGTGTCAGAAGCGACCCCCGCCACCACACCAGAACTGTCAGAAAGAGGCAGTCATGGAACCACTCCAGCAGCCTGACCCTCTGCTCCTGTCGGGAAACATTCAGAAGAACTGGACGCTCTTCAAACACAAGTTCGCGCTGTACCTGCAAGCGACGGCACCAGAAAAACCAAGAACGGAAGCTACCAAAGGCGGCCACACTTGTGACCATCGCTGGGGACGACGCCCTAGAGATCTTCAATAACTTCGCCTTTGCTGAGGGTGAACTCAAGGGTGATTACAAGACTCTTGTTGTAAAGTTCGAGGACTACTGCGCGGACCAGCAGAACGAGGTGTACAAAAGATGCGTCTTTCGGACAAGAACGCAAGACGAGGCGGAACCGGTGGAGCAGTTTATCCGCGACCACAGGAAACAAGCAAGCAACTTCGGACAATTTTCTGGTTCAATGATTCGCAATCAAATCGTCTTCGGCACTAACAACAAAAAGTTACAGGAGAAAATGCTGAGGGAAAAGGACTTGACGCTCCAGAAAGCAGAACAAACATGCAAAGCCGCAGAAGCCTCCGCCAAATAAAATGAAGCATGGTTTGCCCGCGAAGAAAAGATGGACACAACCACAAAAAGCTACCAGCTCCGCTCGGATGTATCAAGAACCGTACAGTGCTTAAAGTGCAACAGGAGACACGAAAATAGGAAATGCCCCGCTTTTTGGGAAGATTTGTCACGCCTGTCAGGGACGCAACCACTTCGCAGCTTGTTGCAACAAACAAGTCAGCAAGGTGAAGCACGACGGCGATGACTTCGACATCTTGGACGTGGATGTTTGCGGCATCGAGAACGAACGGGAATGAACTGTCAAGGCCCAGCTAGCGGAACAAGTGGTCACGCTGAAGGTAGACACCGGCTCCCAAGCCAACCTGTTGCCCCTGTCGGTGTACAAGAGACTCCACCCTAAGCCGTTTTTAAGACCGAGCAACGCGGTCTAGCGCTCGTACAGCGGGAATCCCATCAAACACAGCGGCATCACAACACAGGAGGTTACGGACAACCAGCATCACTGCCACGTCAAATTTTTCATCGTTAAACGAAGTCAGGCCATTCTCGGGCTACAGGCAAGTGAGGTCCTGGGACGGGTGTCCCGAACGGTGAACCTCTGTTAGTACGGGCAGCACCGTTCGGGTGACACAAGAAGTCTCCCACCTGTTTCAAGGCACCGGCTGTGTAAAGCGACAGTACCGAATGGTACTGCGTGACGATGGCCGTGCCAGTGGTCCAACCTGCACGACCGGTGCCCTTGGCACTGCGGGAGCCCGAGCGGGAAGAACTGCAGCGCATAGAGAAGGCCAACATCCTCCGGAAAGTGGATTAACTCACTGACTGGGTAACTCCCCTTGGTATTGTGAAGAAAAAGGACGTGTAGCAAAATAATTTGATGGTCTAGTTGGTTGAACATAGTACACACAATTAGCGCGACAGGGGACGAACACAGGAAAGAAAGAGAAGACAGGACAGAGCGCTACTTACAACTGACGTTTTATGAGAGGAAAGAGGAAGACAAAGATACAATTAAGACTAAAATCACAAAAATAGGAAAAGAAAGAGAAAAGAGAAAAGAGTAGCAGTAAGAATAACCAGAGAGAAAGTATTTACAAAAATCGACAAAATTATTTAAAAGTATTAAGTGACAAGCTGGTGGAAAATAAAAATTAAATTAAGGCAGAGGAAAGGAAAGAGAAGAAAATGAAGAAGACAAAATCAGAAAAAACTACTAAATATTCAAAGAAAAGAATAGAAAGGAAAGGAAGAGAAAGATTAAAACAAAAAGCAGATCTGAAGCGTTTCGCACAAAAGCAAAAAGAACAAAAAAAGAAAAAGAAAGAGAAAAAAGAAAAAAATGCCTATAAAAATGCAAGTAGTGAAGTTCTTTCGCTGACAAGTTTACCGATGGAGCACTGACGCACACATCCCCTCTGGTGGCTATAACTTGGGCTTCATTATTTCTCGTGTTCTTTTGTCAACGGATCGTCGCAGGATCAATGTTCGATCAAACAACGGATGACACCCACAATCCCTTGCATGTACGGCTAAATGCCCCGACGGTGCAGATTTGAGAGAGAAGCATGTTCTCTTAGCCTAACATTAATGCACCGTCCTGATTGCCCCACATATGACTTCCCACAAGATAATGGAATATCGTAGACGACACCGCAGCAGCAGTTGACGTATTGGTGTGCATGCTTCACGCTGCATTCGTCGTTCCGGTCTTGCGGGGTATTTATCCGGGGGCAGAGCCTTCTTAACTTGTCAGGGGCAGAGAGCACCACCTGTACTTGGTATTTGGCGGCGACTCTCTTGAAGTTATGCGAGATGCGGTGGATGTAAGGTACGACCGCTGGTCGGCGTCTTCGCTCTACACTGTTCTTTCGAGTACGCTTTGATTTCAGCAACCCTTCCACAACTTCTGACATGATGGTGGCGGGGTACCCTGAATTCTGTAACCGTAACACTTGGGCATTGAAGCTCTGTCCTGCTGAATGCATACATGATTTTTTCAGGGCCGCGGTCAGACAGTTGGAAACAATTCCTCTTTTAATGAGTTTGGAGTGTGCCGAATCATATTAGAGTAGTCGTTTTTTAGATCTTGGCAAGTACATCCAGCATACATGATTCGTCTGAAAAGTGAGCCGCAAATCTAGAAATTGAAGGGTGCTGTTAATCGGAAACTCGTGTGTGAACTGAAGCCCCTCAGCTCGATCAAGAAAGACGCTTTTGATGGTGTCATAAAGGGCACTGTCGTTTTATCCTGGTGATTCTTTAAGCAGCACGAGGTAGTCATCAACATATCTAAATATGCGTGCTACCTGGGGTGGTAAGCTTTGTAATATGGCTCTGTCACATTTTGACAGAAAGATGTCGCACAGCACAGGAGCCACACACGACCCGATGCAAATTCCTTTCTTTTGTGTGTAGATCTTTTCCGAAAACGTGACCACTGTGGATCTCAGGTAGAAAGTCAAAAGTTCGAGGAAAGACTCCACCGGGATGCCACAGTTATTTTGGAAAGGCACAGCTCCATACGAGTCAACACACTCGCTTACTGCTTCAAACAATTCTCTGTGCGGGATTGAATAAAATAAATCCTCTACATCAAGAGAAAATCCGAAGCGCGCTTGCGAAGAATTGCTCTTGAGGTATTGAATGACATCCTCAGAGTTGTGTACCAAAAAGGGTCGTCCAGTTGAAGGATAGACAAATGACGCAAAAGGAACCGCGACATCTGGCCCTGCCAAGATCCTTTTTCCGTGACCACCACACGGAAGGGGCATCCTTCCTTGTGCGTTTTGGCTGTGAAGAAGAGGTCAAGTTGGTTCTTTTTAGAAGCCGTGATCTGCTTTCTTAATTGGTTCAAGTCCAGTTTCTGGCATAGTTGAAGAGCCTTCGCCTTGACAGGTTTGGTCTTAAAATCAGGCAATTGGTCGAAGTTTTTCCCTATAGCCGCAGTGGCCTTGTCCAGGTAGATGTCCCGAGGGGCGACTACAAAACCCCCTTCTTTGTCAGATACCAAAAGGTTGAGGTTATTCTGGTGGAAGTAATTCACAGCCCTCGATATCTTCACCTTACTCTCACATTTAGAGCCCGCTTTCAGCAATACATCAACGCACTCTTCAATGCATCGGGATCTGTCAGCTTCTGGGGCTTTATCGGCGATGTCGTGTACAGTAGATAGCATGTGAGAGTTGTGCCATTTCGGCATGGTGCAAAACTTGGGACCCTTCTCTAGAAGATTGCCAATTGCAGATGGAATGCGCGCATCTCCCAACAAAGTGACAGACTCACCTTGCCAGCTCTTGTTTACAGGGCGAAGATGCTTCAGATGTGGTACGTAGGACCACCAGAAGAACTCTGTCATCTTGCTAGCTATTAGCAGATAATCTACATCTGAAGCATCTTCGCCCTGTAAACAAGAGCTGGCAAGGTGAGTCTGTCACTTTGTTGGGAGATGCGCGCATTCCCTCTGCAATTGGCAATCTTCTAGAGAAGGGTCCCAAGTTTTGCACCATGCCGAAATGGCACAACATCCACATTGCTATCTACTGTACACGACATCGCCGATAAAGCCCCAGAAGCTGACAGATTCCGATGCATTGAAGAGTGCGTTGATGTATTGCTGAAAGCGAGCTCTAAATGTGAGAGTAAGGCGAAGATATCGAGGGCTGTGAATTACTTCCACCAGAATAACCTCAACCTTTTGGTATCTGACAAAGAAGGGGTTTTGTAGTCGCCCCTCGGGACATCTACCTGGACAAGGCCACTGCGGCTATAGGGAAAAACTTCGACCAATTGCCTGATTTTAAGACCAAACCTGTCAAGGCGAAGGCTCTTCAACTATGCCAGAAACTGGACTTGAACCAATTAAGGAAGCAGATCACGGCTTCTAAAAGAACCAACTTGACCTCTTCTTCACAGCCAAAACGCACAAGAAAGGATGCCCCTTCCGTGTGGTGGTCACGGAAAAAAGCATCATGGCAGGGCCAGATGTCGCGGTTCCTTTTGCGTCATTTGTCTATCCTTCAACTGGACGACCCTTTTTGGTACACAACTCTGAGGATGTCATTCAATACCTCAAGAGCAATTCTTCGCAAGCGCGCTTCGGATTTTCTCTTGATGTAGAGGATTTATTTTATTCAATCCCGCACAGAGAATTGTTTGAAGCAGTAAGCGAGTGTGTTGACTCGTATGGAGCTGTGCCTTTCCAAAATAACTGTGGCATCCCGGTGGAGTCTTTCCTCGAACTTTTGACTTTCTACCTGAGATCCACAGTGGTCACGTTTTCGGAAAAGATCTACACACAAAAGAAAGGAATTTGCATCGGGTCGTGTGTGGCTCCTGTGCTGTGCGACATCGTTCTGTCAAAATGTGACAGAGCCATATTACAAAGCTTACCACCCAGGTAGCCCGCATATTTAGATATGTTGATGACTACCTCGTGCTGCTTAAAGAATCACCAGGATAAAACGACAGTGCCCTTTATGACACCATCAAAAGCGTTTTTCTTGATCGAGCTGAGGGGCTTCAGTTCACACACGAGTTTCCGATTAACAGCTCCCTTCAATTTCTAGATTTGCGGCTCACTTTCCAGACGAATCTTGTATGCTGAATGTACTTGCCAAGATAAAAAATCAGCAGAACCCATCCTTTGGGAATGATTATCTACGTTAATGCGAATAGCATCAAACGGTGCGGAGTTATGCGCGTTCGTCAGGTGGCCGGCACACTCTAGATACGCCAGCCCACTCTTAAGGCGATTCTAAATTTGTTGACACTTTCACAGCCCTGCGCACGATCTCCGCAGCCCAGCACGTGCGTTTGTGTCACTTAGGAAGGCGAGCAAAGCACGCGCCATACGCACAAACACTCAAAATGGTACCGACCAGACTTTCTGGCGTCTCAGCTAGTCTCAACCAACGGTACTCTAAACGGTTGTTTATATCTTTACCATAGGACGCGCCTTACAGCGCTGTCACAGCTACCGGTGCGCGCGCGTTCCATGCACGAGGGCTCATTCCGCTCTCGTGAGGGTGAGCACGGCCGCTACATCACCCTCTCCCGAGCGCGGGAGAGGGTGAGCTAGGGGCAGTGCTAAGCCTCACGAGAGCGGAATGAGCCCTCGTGCATGGAAGCGCGCGCGATGGTAAAGATATAAACAGGTGTTTAGAGTGCCTTGAATGACTGCCTTCATAGCTCTGTGGTTAGCGCGTCTGCCTGCTGATCAAAGGGTCAACGGTTCGAATCCCGCCGGCGCCGGTCTTTTTTGTTGTTATCGACCCGCGGCGTAAGAGGTTAGATAGCCAGATAGATAAATAGATAGATAGATAGATACATAGACGAAAAGTGCGTGAAGTATCCAAAGAATGCTATTCGCATTAAAACGACTACTCTAATATGATTCGGCACACTCCAAACTCATAAAAAGAGGAAATGTTTCCAACTGTCTTACCGCGGCCTTCAAAAAATCATGTATGCATTCCCCAGGACAGAGCTTCAATGCCCAGGTGTTACGGTTACAGAATCCAGGGTACCCCGCCACCATCATGTCAGAAGTTGTGAAAGGGTTGCTGAATTCAAAGCGTACTCGAAAAAACAGTGTAGAGCAAAGACGTCGACCAGCGGTCGTACCTTAATTCCCACCGCATGTCGCATAACTTCGGGAGCGTCGCCGCCAAATACCAAGTACAGGTAGGTGGTGGCCTCTTGCTGCTGATAAGTTAAGAAGGCTCTGGCCACGGACAAATAGCCCGCAAGACCGCACCGACGAATGCAGCGTGAAGCATGCACACCAATACGTCAACTGGTGCTGCGGTGTCGACTACGATGTCCCATTATCTTGTGGAAAGTCATATGTGGGGCAATCTGGACGGTGCATTAATGTTAGAGCTAGAGATTCTTCTATAAGGAACATGCTCTGTCTCTCAAATCTGCACCGTCGGGGCATTTAGCCGTACATGCAAGGGATTGTGGGTGTCATCTGTTGTTTGATCCAACATTGATCCTGCGACGATCCGTTGACAAAAGAACACGAGAAATAATGCAAGCCCAAGTTATAGACACCAGAGGCGATGTGTGCGTCAGTGCTCCATCGGTAAACTTGTCAGCGAAAGAACTTCACTACTTGCATTTTTATAGGCAATTTCCTTTTTATTTTCTTTTTCTCTTCTTTTTTGCTTTTGTGCGAAACGCTCCAGATCTGTTCTAATTTTGTTTTAATCTTTCTTTTCCTTTTCTTTCTATTCTTTCTTCTTAGAATATTTAGTCGTTTTATTCTGAATTTGTCATCTTCATTTTTTCTTCTATTTCCTTTCCTCTGCCTTAATTTAGTTTTTATTTTCCACCAGCTTGTCACTTAATACCTTTAAATAATTTTGTCGATTTTTGTAAATACTTTCTCTCTG
>JAZHYW010058823.1:0-19425 GCA_037355805.1 Ixodes ricinus | reverse complement strand
TTTTCCTCATGGATTACACCGCCCAGCGTGGAATTCCTTTGGTATCCTTCGACGTGAGGCATCATGAAGAACTAACTCCCTGTCCTGCAGCTTCGGCGCATTCTCTAACGCGGGCACACATCACCCTGATAAGAAAACAAATGTCGCCACGCAGATGCTTCCGATTAGATTCGTACTTCGTACTTTCGAAATTCATCGTCCTTGCACACCGAGGGAGAGAAATGATCGTTATGCGCATGCGTGCCCGCAGGATGCGCCCGCGGGGAACGCTGGGCGGCCTCAACTGCCACCATCTAGCGGAGAGCAGAGTGTTTTCCCCCGCCATTGTGCGCATAGCCGCCCCGTTTTTGCCGTCTCTGTACAAACGGGCCGCCTAAAATCACTGGGGCCGCCTACGGAGCCAACTGCATAGCCATTCGCACCATCAAAAAGGGGAAGGGCTAACTGCAGCCGTGACGTTGCACACGGCTATTTTGACAGGGCCGGATCAGCTCGCCGCTAAGTCCTGAAAACATTGAACGTCACGGCTGCTATGGCCGTGACGTTTGGCTTGGCCACAGATTAAGACTGTATGGTCAACGAGATATGCGGATCTTAGGGCCTGCCCCTTTGGCCCTGAAAACGGTCGGCCCCCACAAACCCGAAATATTCCCCGCCGTTTCCCGCAGAAACGGCCCTACTAGGGTCCAAGACTTCTTGGTATATGTTTTGTCTATTGTCTGTCTTTGGGCGGGAGTTACAGTAAAGCGTGCCTCGTAATATTTATGACTGTTTATGTCCCAGACGCGGCCGTCTGCTGCCTATGGCCTCAAGAGTAACCCGAGTCTCGGGCAGGGCAAGTTACAATTGGGGGGCTACACGCGCTCCCCACCGAGCCCGGGTGGGCGAGGAGAGGAAAGGGGAACCACCGAGCGAAGAGGTGCCGAAAAAACACTTCCCGCACGCGTCGGGGAATTTGAAGATTGGGGAGGACTCCGGGAAACCAGGCGCGTGCTCTTGCGTCGTTGGACACTCCCCCCTCCCCGACCCTCGTATCCTTCCCCTACTGTTTTATGTGACACACACTAACACTGCCGCGAGCCCGCCGAAACCGACACCTACCAAACTGAAGCCACCTTATGGTGGTGGTGATGATGGTTATGATATTGCGGCTCTGTTCTTCTTTGAACGGGTGACCTCGAGCGAGGTTCGTTGCCCAGGCCTGGGACTCTTCTGGGTCTTAATGGCCCCAGATGTACACCTTTTCCCACCAGACCTCAAGTGTTTCTTTGATTGCCTCTACAGTAGGCTTGTGCAGACTGCTGGAGATCACGTTTGACTTAGTAGCAGGCCTGTCTGCGTGTTCTTCCCACATAGTTTCGTCGGGTTGCTGCGGTTCCCTTGTTGGTACAGGAAGCCCAACGCCTCAGCGAGCGTCAAGGGGGTCCGAAGATGTGATCCGTTATCCTGCGGCCGAGTAGGCTGGAGGCCCGCACAATCTAGAACGATGTGTGCCTCCGTTTCCTCATGGGCCCTGCACGCTCCTGCACACAGTCGTGGTCCCAGTGTTGTCGAACCGGCGCTTGAAGGGCAGCATTCGGAGGGCCCCCATTCTTGCTTCAAACAGCAGGCGACTGGTCTAGACTGTTGTCGTACAGCCGGGTCTCGGAAGTGATGGTCTGCTTATGTATCACGTACTCATACAGCGTCAACTTGGTTTGGGCGTCTTGGAACCCACTTGCTTAGTCTGTTGGTCAGAAACCTCTTTGCATACCTCCGACTCCCACTCTTTCGCTGCCGAAGCTTTTACGGGAATTAGAAATAAATCCGTATTTGCGTTCGAGCTGATAGAAGCGCTTCTGCCAAAGTGTTCGCAATCCAGTTAAGTGGGTGTACGTGAAAAGCCTCTTGGCCCAACGGCAGCTGTCCATATGACGAAGGCGTCTGTCGTAGTCTTTTTTGCTGCTCGCCACTCGACCCTCGAGAAAGGACCAGCCCCTGTCACCCTGAGTGGCTTCATTTGCAACTGCCCCAGGAAATCCCAAAGCCTGACGCCCGACCTCTCTTTGCCGAAGCTCCATATCGGCGCGTACATCTGTTAGGATACACACCACCGCATTGGTGGTGTGTGTCCTAGCAGATAAACGCAACTTCTGGTGTTACTACACCAGAAGTTGCGTTTTTGAAAGATGTTGGCTCCTCGGATGGATGCTTGGCGGAGATGTGTGTGATGCATTTGCAAATAGTGTTTGGTGTTTCACAGCGTGATGCCTAAGTACTTGCACGAGTGAAGCACTGGGACACTGTTCCCTCCCACTCGAAGAGTGCCAAGTGTTGCCTCGTGTGGTCCCGCTAATACCACAGCTGACGACCTGCTGGTGTTAAATTTCAAACCAAGCTCTGGAGCCTCCTTGGTGCATATGCCAAGCATCTGTGGCATATCGAACACTGATGCCGCCGTCAGTGGCACATCATCAGCGTAAGTAAGTCCTGTAAGCACCCATTTGATGCTGTCTCTTTGCTCTATGTGAGCCAGCGAGAGGCCAAGTTCCAATCGGATGAGTTGCTTCTTTAGGACGGCTACGTACAACATATACAAAAAAGGAGATAGCGTGCGTCCCTGGCGTAGCCCCCCTTCACCAGCACATCTTTCAGAGTTAGCCTCACCTAACTGTGCCCTAACCGTGTGGCCATGGTATAGGCGGTAGATGAGTACGGTCCAGTCTGGGTGCATGTTCAGCTGTTTTAGTTGGAGAATGAGCCGGGCAAGAGGAACGCTGTCATATGCTTTTGCAATGTCAAGAAAACATCGCATGAGTTACCCGTTCTCTTTTCTGGCCACTTCGATAGATTCTGTGAGAGTAAAGAGTTGATCTTCCAATCGACGTGCCCGTCGAAGGCCTCCTTGAAGTTCTGTAAGTAGTCCCTCTTCATCCGGCCACGCGGTCATGCGCTCCTTGATGATGTGGCCGAGAGTACTATATATTGTGCTGGTCACGGTTAGTGATATAAACTCTTTTTGGACTGAGGGTCGCAGCCTCTTTTCTCAACCACAACAACTTTTCCGCACCTCCACTCGGGAAGAATGGCTTCCGCTGCGAAGACAATGTCATCCAATATTTATACGAGTTGATCTCTAGAATGTTTTCCCAAGGCTACGAGGACGGTTGCTAGAATCTCGTCTAATCCCTGGGCGGTATTGCTTTTAATGTGAGCCAGCACGTGTATCACACACTCTGCCAATCATTACACTGTCAATATCGTCCGGTGTACAGCCTGCACTCTGCTGGGGGTGGGGATCCTCAAGTGGCACTGCTTCTAGAGACGAGAATGCTTCTATCAGGTGATTCGTAAGGTTTCGTCCCAGTCTCCCCGTAGACAGTTCTGTGTCTTCGTCAAGAATGGTTGGTCGCTGATCTTCTCCATTCAGAGTTCCGAGTGTACCTCAAGAACTTTATGGGTGCATCTTTACTACTTGAATAAATGTCCCGTACGAAAATATCTGACACAGGCCAGAATGAAAAATGCCGGTTCCCCCTGGATGCGAAGCTGGGGCACCGGTTTGCATCCCGCCTGGAACCGCGCAGTTCCAGATGAGACAAACTGGTGCCCCAATTTTAGATCCAGGCGGAACCGGCTGGTTCCAGCAGTTCTACAGAGCCACTTGTGCCGCGCGCTACCAACCGGAACACTAAACCGGTGTCCCAATTTTAGACCCAGGCGGAACTATCTGTGTCTGAAATCGCGATGAGCTCTCGCTTGTAACGGCTAAGGGCATTGCGCAAAATCCTTTTGTAGTGTCCAGTGCTGATCGCAGCGGGAATTCCGGCGGCGCACCCGGTCGTCCAGGTGTCGTCACTAAACGCGGTGCACAGAACACACACACAGCACGCACAAGCACAGTGTTGAGCGCATCGGAAACTTCCGGTGGGCAAGCGGTATCCAGTTGTCCAAATATTGTCACCAAGCTCACCAGCGCCAAGCGCATCCAGATGCCGAGCCAAATTCAAAGCCGAGGTCAGTGGGTATCCATCCAGTCGAATGATGGCGCGTCAGTATCCGTGCGCCCGTAGCGCGAACGTCGCCGTTGGGTGAGCGCCGACCGACTGTTCGAGGAGAGCTGAAAGACCCGAAACCTCGGAGCATTGCCGCCAGGCCGGCGCAGCCGTAGCCTTGGCTATTGTAACGCGCTCCGGGCGTTCGAGCGAGCGAAGACGCGAAAAAAAGAGCGACCGATGAGGAAAAAAAAGATAAAAGTAGGGTGACGTCAGGACGTCGTCAAATATTTTAATAACCTATTCCGGCCACTAGGACGGGTACAGCCGTTAACATCCGTGTTTCCTCGGGGTGCTCTTTCTGCGCTCAAGCGTAGGGTTTTTGTTTCCGCCACCTTTAAAAACATGGCGTTACAATTGCCGCCTGTACTTCTGATGCCGGGCCGCCCCTATTTGCCCCTAGATGGCGCAAATTGCGCTGTCGCATCCCAGGCGGCCGCTTCGCCGCCGCTCGCTTCGCTCCCCCCCCCCCCCCCCCTTTACCCCCAGTTTGCTTGCTTGATTTTATATCTCTTCGATTGCCTTCTCGTCTTCTAGGGCTTTTTGTTTTATATATATATAGGGTTTTTTTTCACGAAAGGTGAGACATCGACATTGCGAAAACTACGCGTCGCACCAAGTAAAGTATTGTGTCGTTTTGGTCCTGGGCCAGGGGCTATTTAGGAAAATTATCAAAGTCTGAGATAAATAAATTGTTAAATATTTTTGTGTAATTAACTTTTTTAATATTGGTCTAAGGGCATGGTTTCAATTATTGAATTGCTCGGCACCATTGAAAAACAACAAGCAAACAAATTGCAGAACGATAGAAGGCACGCGCAGCATTTAAGGCTTTCTGCAGAAACCTTACGAATTCGACGGGTTTTTAAGTTTCGGTTTGCTATCGGAGCGCATCTGGGCACTGGCAGCACCGCGCCCCGTGGAAAGATGGTGCATCCAACCTCTGCTGCGCTGTCATCGCGCGACGCAGCAGAGGCTGGTTGCACTATCTCTCCACGGGGCGCGTGTGCCGCCTGGTCTGAGATGCGCTCCGATAACAAACCGAAACTTAAAAACCTTTGAGTTTATACGGTTTTTCCGAAAGCCGTAAAATGCTTCGCGTGCTTTGTATCGTTCTGCAATTTGCTGATTCAGTGTTTTTCGATAATGCTGAGCAATTTTCTAATTGAAATCATGCCCTTAAACCCCATTATTAAAAAAAGTTAATTACGGAAAAATAATTAACAATTTAATTATCTCGGCCTTTGATAATTTTTCTAATATAGGCCCCGCAGCCAGGACCAAAACGACACAATCCTTTTTGGTGCGACGTAGTTTTCGCAATATCGAATTTGTCCACCCTCCGTGAAACACTCTGTATATATATATATATATATATATATATTTTTTTTTTTTTTATAAATCACCGTAGAGTAATTTAACAGAAGCTGCTCCTCAAGTGGGCAGGAGGCAAGGAGCACACATTTACTTTTCATATATACTTTATTATTTACACAAATCTCAAACATAAAATTGACGATTTATACAGAGATAATTTACGGAACAATAGAACGGATAGCACGAGAAACAGGTAAGAGCACAATTAAAAATATATATACATTTATAAAAGGTATCGCACAACCACAGTTTTGATCAGCAGAAGCTTAAATGTTTTCTGCAGACAAACGCTTTTTTTTTGTACTCCGCTGATAGATAACTTGCGTCATGTTTTCTGTGCTTTACTATCAGCTGCACACATTTTATATTAAGGTATTTGCAGATCTCCTCTTTTGAAAAACGTAACACACTCAGGGTTTATTGCAGAATATTTGGAGGAACTTCTAGCAGACTGCTGGACAGAGAAAGTTCTCCGACTGTTCTGCCATGAAAGCATAAAGATTCTTCGTCACGTCATCCTTGTATACCAAATTGGGAATGCACGCCGGAAAGCGCTCTTCAAGCTTGCCCACAAAAGCAAGACAAGGAACTGTGGGCACAAAGAAAGCACAAAAAATGCCTGTGTCATCTTATGCGCCTAGCACGTGGTACGGTTCAAACTGCTTGCGAATTTCAAAGGCAACGTCGCTCCTTCATAAAAAAAAAACGAAACAAACGTGGGCGGCAGTTTTTGCTGCCGCCATAGTTTGTGCGGCAGTTTCTGCCGCACGAGACTGAAAAAAGCAACCTCGCACCACATGAAACGGGCTTGAAACGAAACCGTCGAAAAACGAGACTATTCCTCTCTCTACGGTACTCCTTTGGGAATAAGAAGAACGACAAGACTTTCGACTTGCTGGAATTCCCGCACTATTTCGCAGCGCAGTAGTGCCCAGCCATCCTCTTCCGAGAACACCAGAACTTTCGAAGTCAAATTAACCCGGACCAAGCGAACACCACGTTTTCTGCAGAACACTCGGACCAGACGATCACGCTCATCGGATGTCGGCGACTGTCGCGCCGGTTACGCCGTTTCCACGGTTGCCACAGGCGGCGGCGCCCGGCGGCCCGGCAGCAGTGTTGATCGTAACGCCATGTTTTGAGGCGGCGGAAACAAAAACCCTACGCTTGAGCGCAGAAAGAGCGCCCCAAAGTAGCATGGAGGTTAACGGCTGTACCCATCATAATGGTCGGAGTGGGTTATTAACATATTTGACGTCATCGTGACGTCACCCTGATTCTTGGTGGCCTCTACCGAGGTTTCCTTGAGCGCCGCCACCTGCGTTAGCCTGCTGCCGCCATTGACTGCGACAGACAATGCGAGGCGCGGGCGGAGAGAACGCCCGCTCGCAGCGCCTACGTAGCGGATCCGCCTGTCTCTAACACGTAACCTGCGAGAGACCGTGGCGAAGGGGAGCGGAAGTTCCCCGCCGACCCCCCCCCCCCCCTCACCTCCAGCCACGCATGTGCGCGTCCGCTGGGTGGGAGCCGACCCTACCGGAACCAGTGGGAAAGGATCGAATCCACCCATCACCGTGCGGTTCCGGTGCGTTGCGCCTCACTGGAACCGACTGGTAAAACCCAGAACCGCGCGGTACCAGATCGGATCCGCGCGGATCTGAACTCTCCGCAAGTTTGGAACCGCGCGGCTTCGAACTGGAACCGCTCTAATCTGACATTTTCGTACGGGCCCCCATAGTATCCAGTTAGCCTGACTCATTGGTTCTGTACAAGTTGCTTTGCGGCTTGCTTCTGCATCTAATACATGTTAAACATTTAGAAAGTGGAGACCCATGAGGGAAGATACAGACAGGAGAATCTATCGACTTCAACAACATTTATTTTCGGCTTCAAGCTCAAAGCCCGCCCGCTTCGTGGGAGCATCGAAAAGTTAAAGCTTGGTGCAAGGAGAGGAAGCGGAGGAAAGTGAGGAGGTTTCCAAACGAGGAAGGGAGAGGAGGAAAGGGGTTCGACTGGAAGCGCGGATAACGAAATGAAAGGAAAGGCCGCTTCTGCTGGTGACCTTGTCGTCTTGCCGTGTCTATCAACATTTGGCTTCCATATTGAGCCCTCAGAAAGGTCATTTCTTTTTTTGAGAGAGCAATGGAAGGGTTGCCTATGTTTTGCCATCTCTTCGCCATCTGATAGGTCTGAATTATTTCTCTCCCGACGCGCTAGCGGTGGCCTCCCATGGTTGTCGTGCCGGAGAAATTAGAGCGCAGCCAGGACATCTTCCATGACAATCGGGTGTTGTGAACTGGAAGCAGCTTTTTCGGCGTCTTTATTGTAGCTTCGTTGCTAAACCCTCCATGCCTGATGGCGGCTTGTACTTCCGCATCTCACCAACGCTTCTGTCGTCGACCACCACGGTTCATCACTGAATCTCTTCTGGTGAGCCGCTTAGCGCCCCTTGTCCACCGGTCAGGCACAGATATGAAAAGGTCTATATGCCAGCGCTACAGTAAGCAGGAGCATATAAGGGTGTCAGTTTCTCGTTCAATGGTGGTTCAAAAGTAAAATGACAAAATGGGAGGCGTTTCTCTCTGTCACGGGATAATATCGTTTTAGAGCATACCTCGTTGATTCTGGCCTCCTCGCACGAGTACTGTGCGAACAAGAATAATCTGAACTAACCTGCCATGCAGTATATCGAATTCAAAATCCATGTGGCTGAGCAACTTTCAGTACCAGACTTGAAAGGATTCAAACTCCTGCGCTGAAGACACGGGGGAAGTTGCGCGCAAGAGAGTAAAGCCGACGTCTAGCTTGCCAGCCCGGACGGCGCAGGCGCTTCACATGCCGAAGAAAGACGAAATCAAAAATGCTGTACGGTGCAGTAACCCTGGCTGCTTAAAGACGACCAGGCACCGTTGCACGCCCTGTGATATCTACCTGTGCATTAAAACCGGCGGACACTGCTTCTTTGATTTTTATACTCAAGGAACTAGCTTCTTTTTTGGCTGGTATCTGTCCATTTTTATTCCTCTGTCCGGAACCTAACTTGTGAAATTAACTCACAAAATGTTGAATAAAGCCTATATGTTCACTTTCCTGGTTTGAAGTGTGAAGTCCCACTGTTCCGCAGGCTGGTGACAATTATGTTCCCCAACCTGCAAAGTAATACAGCAAAAGAAAAACGAATTGGAGTAGCAACAAAGAAACCCTAACAAAGTATTTAATGGCATTTATACATAAACACCTACGCTGGTCTTGTATCGGGTCCCAGGACGTTAACAATTGTTTGATGACGAAGCAAAAAATGAATGGTAGAAATCCATTTTTAATGAGGCTAACTTGTGCCTAAAATAAACTGCAATAACAGACGTCATGACCGGTTGTCGATGTCAGAGCGGCAGAAGGATTGAATGCAAACGAAAGACTAATTATTGCGGCGACCTACAGCTCTTATAGAGACTCTGGGGTCGAAAAGATTATTGATCGGAACAAAACGAATCTTAGAATACTCTATATGGCTGACAAAGAACAAAAAGAAAAATTTCGGGCTGACAGGGATGTCAATGAATACAACAAATTCACATTCAAAATTAACGCGCCGAGTGCACGAAATTCAACATCTTAAAGCATACAGAATTGAGACCCCCTCAGACAGACAAAATAATGTCTAATATGGTGGTTTCAGTGCCAGAAAGCTGTAGGACTCTACAGGAAAAATGTAGTGCGGGGTAGGCGGAGAGGGGGGGGGGGGTTCAACGCAGGCAGGTAGAAATAAATCTGAAAACAAAAAGTCATGAGCAATTCCACTTACTGAAGGTAGATGACCAGCGAAGCTGTTTAGCACACGACACATACGTGACCCAGAATTTAGCGTATGCTCCATTAAAGTTGTCCAATGTGGCAGCATGGTACCTGCGTCTTTTTGATGCGTTCGACGCTCCACGACGTTCGTCGTCTTGTCTGGTTTGCAGCATGCCGCTTGGCGTTTTGTGCACGAGCTTCATCGGTGGTGTTTGCTGCTCATCCGCCGCTGACATTCTCGGTGTCGTTCCTGCCGTTGCTCTTCGGGAGTCCGGACAATATGCGGACTCCCTATTGGGACGACACAAATAGACCTTTTGGTAAATTACCCAAGCATCAAGGAGAATGAAGGGAATGGTGTTCTCACGTGCCGCACGTGCTGGCGTCTGCAGCAAGTGTTCTAAAGCAAAAGCCTTAAACAAATGGCATCTTGCACGCGCGTTCGTCCACGTTTTAGTTTTGTTATTTACTTTGAATCTTTATACTGGGGAAGTGCACATGCGGCGAGTGCGGCTGTGTGAGCGTAGAGTGTTTGGTCACGCACACGTAAAATCCACGGAACCCTCACCATGAACAGCCTCGCTGCAAAATTAGTAATGTAGGAAGGGGAAACATACAGGAGAGCAAGTTAAAAAACACCGTGTTCTAAGCCCTGGACGAGAAGAAGGCCTGAGTGCAGTATTATTGATTGACGCCTGTGAGCAGCAGCGTATGCAGCGCCACGACAGTAGTCGCAGTAATTAGCAAGATACGGCAAGAAACCCGGGCTTGCTTCCTAAAGGCAGGGTCTCAGCTAAGACAGGATGGAAGAAAAAGCATTGCTGAAGCTGTAGCGCACGAGCGGAGTGGCGTCACAAGTCGAGTCTCAAGCGCTCGCGCGCTCCAGAGCTTGGCAGGCTTACTTTAACCTAGTCACAACTAAGACGCTGTTTCTGGCTAAAGTCACTAGGTCTGGGAATGTCGCGCCATTGCCTTCCCACCTGCTAGCCGGACACAAATACCAGCATACAGGCGACAAAAAACTCTCAAGGTTCATCGATGTCGGTTGCCATGGCCATCGCCATTTTCGAACCTTTCAAAGCTTCGAAGCTTTGAAAGGGTCGTTAAAACCAGTCGCACCAAGATCGCTATGGAGCATCAGCTTACTTAATCCACTCCTCGGCCAATATCAGCGCATTTTGTACTGTGCATGCAAAAGACTTATCCCTCATGCTTATTTATCCGGATGTCTTACAATTATGTTGCTCTTCTTGGTGTTTCAGGAGAGTAAAATTATTTTTCAATCGCTTCCGAGCACTGACAATGCGTGTGATGGCGGTACGAAAATCGTACGGCGTCACACGCGGCGTCGGTGCTTGTTCGACTGAAAAATAATTTTACTGTCTTGAAACACGCAAGAAAAGTAACATATTTCAAGAGGTCGGTGAAAATACGCATGAGTGATAAGTTTATTGCACACACAGCTGCCCAAAGTCGCTCACGTTGGTTGGGGAACGCTTTCAGTACGACGATGCTTCATAGCGATCTTGGTGCGACTTGTTTTGACGACCCTTTTGAGGTTTCGAGGCTTTGAAAGGGTCCAAAATGGCGGTTTGCCATAGCAACAAAAACTGATTATGCCAATCACCTTGAGAGGTTTTGTCGTCTGTATGTTGCCATTTGTTTGTGTCCGGCTAGCGGGTGGGAAGGCAATGACGCTACTTTCCCAGATACGGTGACTTTATTTTTGGCAAGCCGGCCCGGGTATTTTATAACTTGAGCTCCGGTCGGCTCAGCAGGAATGAATATATAAAATGGACGTATTTAATAGCGATAATCATATCGATAAGTGTAAATATTATTTTATGTTGTGCGCTCTGCGCTGTGGCTAACATTTTGATTAAAATTCTTCTTCGACTCTTTGTAATCATTTTTTTCCGTGAGTACCCTCTAAATAACTGCGACTGCTTGGCAGAAAGGTCGGGCTTCCTAACAACAAAACCAACTGCTGCGTTGCATTTCCTCTGTCATAAGGCGAATATCCCCTCGGCCCTTTCTCCCCACCCTCAAAAATCTTGTGAGCGCACGTGTTCACTGTGGGAATGGTCATTCATGCGTATGGGCTAACACAAGCCGAACATAGTACCTCTAAAGCCACCTGGGGCTGCTGTGTATTATGCTGCCTTTGAAAAAGTACACAGACTACTAAGAGGCTTCTAACTATGGCTTTCGGTTGAAGATAAAATTTGTCAGCTGAGGCAGCGTTTCGTTCCATCAAGAATACTCACAGCAAGAGAGGGCCGAAGTAAGCCGTGGTTTCTTTAGAGTACTGCAGAGTCTCAAGCAGAAACGCCAAAGTGCTGCATCGTACCAACTGCCTAACGTCAACACCTGTAAATTGTGAAAAAATAAAAAAGTAGCCCATGAAACAAACAAAGTTTGTTTGCAAAGCCAAAAATATTATTATTAATTTTTCGAGGCGCGACTTGAAGACAATCCAACTGAATACTGTAAGCTTGCATAAAGAAATGGAAAATATGTCATAGCCATTCTACCACTTGCTTCCAGTGATGACGTTGTGCACGATAACATAGCTAAAGCGGAAATATTTTTCAGTACTTTTCTTTATTTCCACAACCGTGGTACCACGTGATAACGGGGTGATAACGGGGATAAAAAGGCGGTCCGAGAAGGATAAATGGTATGGATGACATTGTGATCAGTGAACGTAAAGTTGAATCACTGTTGCGGGGGCTAATTTCTCTGAAGCAAGCGGTCCTGATGGCTTACCAAACCATGTTCTTAAACTTTGTGCACGATCGCTATCATCTTTTCTAATAGTAATTCTTGGCAAATCCGTGAACGAAGCTTGCCTTCCGGATGTCTAAAGAAACTATGCAGTCGTTCCAATTCAAAAATCTGGCCCGCGTAATGACGTTGGAAATTACTGCTCAATATCGCAGAAGTGTATGGCGTGTAAAGTGTTGGAATACCTACTCTATACGGCTATGATAGCGTACAGGAGTTAGCATTTTTATTTAATCCCTGTGAGCATGGTTGTTGGAAATGACTATCAGGGTGTAACACATTAACCGACTTCACTCATGACGTGGCCTATGCTCTAGAGCATGGGTCTCAAACACGCGGCCCGCGGGCCGCATGCGGCCCACGACTCGCTGGGACACGGCCCGCAGGCCGCCGGCTACGAGTCCCGGTTCGCATATCTCTAGCGCTAGAAATGATATGCGCCATCGTGATCTCATCGATTAATTTTGCTCGAAAAGAGTCCGCTCGAAAAGAGCTCCGCTCTTTTCGAGCGGAGCTACTTTTCGAGTTTTTAGTTTTTACTTATCTGTATTCATTTTTCCTTTCTTCCGCTTTATGTTTTGCTTCCCAGTTTTTTGTAATGTACAACAATTCCGCTACTAGGCTGCAAGCGCGAGTTCTTTGTTGAAGGATGCATCTCGGCTGCGGGAACTCTTGGTCAGCAGGAGCAACTACCGAAGATAAGGCTACGAGCTCGGGATTCTCGCCTTAAAAAAATGTTACCATTAAAAAACAAGTATGGATTTTGTAATATAAATTGTCAGGAAAGCAAGAAATGCCGAATTAACTGATTGTATTTTTAGAAACACGCTAATTCCTGAGTGAATTGAGTAACGGGATCGACGGTGTACTTGCTCTCTGTTCTATTCAAAATGCGAGCACGTTGGAGGCGCGGTGTCATTTTAATTAGGTTATCACATCAGGTAACGGCCCAAAGTACTCATATAGACAAATCAATCTAAAAATGCCACTGGCCAAACTCAGTTTTCAAAAAGCGTACAGCACGAGGTCTATTCTCTTCATATTGCCTGACCCCCCCCCCCCCCCCTCCTCGGTCAAACGTTGGCCCTCGGCCTTCCAGGTGTGGGCTATCTGGCCCCACGCTCAAATGAGTTTGAGACCACTGTTCTAGAGGGATGGTGCACAAAAGCACCCAATGTCAAAAGCCCCGTGTCAAATATCCCACGGCAAACACCCCGTTCTTTTTGCCCGGCTTTCTAAAGCCCCAGTTTCAGAAGCTCATGACGCGAATCCCACTTGTCAGTTGGCGGGTGCTCAACGTAGCGGCGGAGCATTCTGCTTTTAACTAAGCGACAGTGTTCACGCGAGCCTGGGTAGCGAAATCTTGAGGTACCCGGGACTCAAGTAATGAGTAACTGAATAAATCTTCAGTTCTTCAGGCGTGCGCTAAACACATTCACGTCTTGCGACGTTAGAAGAGAAAATACGCGGGAAAAAAATCATTCACTAGCAAAACGTGGAAAGTTACAGCTATTATCAATAAGCATTGAACCGAAGCCTTCGTCGACTCTGAAGCACAGCGCGGATTGACAGTTCCGACAAAGTGGGTTCTGTCAAAACTGTTAAACCGCAGCTGTCAAAACTGTTAAACCGCCGCTATGGCTCCATATTTATCACAGCACCAAACACCAGTCTCCATTCCTCTTACGTCGTTCAAACAAACAACAACAACAACTTTGTACTCATCTAGGTAGAGAAATTTCACAACTCTGCGTCTGAGTACCCTCTATGACAGCGGAGTTCGTCGCAGGTGATGCGGATTTATAATTTTGGCCACGTGTACGTCATTCTAAATTTTTCGGCAATTTAAGTTCACCTTATTTTATTTTTTTCTTTCAATCACAAGACCCTTAGTAGGTGCTCAACAGATTAAGTTAAGACACGGAACAATGCTGGTTGAAGCGCGAAGAGGGGGGTACGGGGCAGTGAGCACGGAGCTTTGGGCACGCGGGACATACGGGACGGGGTAATTCAACGCGGGGTTTTCGAAACGTGGGGCTAATGAAGCAGGGTTTTTGCGACAGGGATTCTGCACGCAGGCCAATCGTGCTACACTCCTCTAGAAAACCATCTCTCATTTGATTGTTCATTTTTTTAAAGCGTTTGACATGGCACCACGCTTTTTCCCAGTTGAAGTACTTAACAGCTATGATATTAATTTGCAAGTAGTTTTTGGGATGCCGAACATTCGCGACAACAGTGCCAGTTTATCGTCGTAAACAAGTTTACACTAATCTATTGTGGAAGACGCCACTTGTGTTCCACAGAGGTCGGTAATATAATGTGCCTTTGGTTAAAAAAAAATGTGGACAATAAAATCAAAACCTAAAGTAAAATAAGAAAAAAATCGTTTCTATAAAGACGGCGCTTTTGCTGCCGACGAATTTCGTCTGCGTGTGCGTCTGCATTCTTTCGCAGGTTGGCTACACCTTCGGGCGCTGCTCCTGACGTCATCTATCAATCCGCGTGCCAAACACACCCCGCAACTCGAATTGGTTGTCTGCGTCGCCGCCCGCCGTTGACGCTGGCAAGTCTCTTTTGCTCTATTTTTTTACAGAAAGGGAGCTACGCTTTTCAAATTTTACAAGAGAGCACTGATCTTCGAAATACACCTTTCACGAAAAGGTCAGATTGCTACGCGCATGCGTCGATTTTAACGGAAGATTGAGCCTCGTGACTAGGGACATCCTAGATTTGGGGGTCAATTACACGACTGAATTGAAATGGCACAACCATGAATAACGATAATAATAGCAGGAAAAAAGAAACAAGGTGGCAAAGGACAAACTACAGATTTCCAAACACAGCTAGGTGATCAGGTACGCGACTGAAAAAATCCGCCTGGTCATGGTTGGATACGTAGGACAAGGCGAATTTCTTCAAAAGGTTAAAAAGTGCCAAAAACAAAACAATAAGGACAATAAAAGCACAAAGACGACAGGGCCTAGCTGTGTTTGGAGATTTGTGTTATCCCTTGACCCACTCGTTCCACTTCTCCAAGGAGTGTGATCTTTATTTTTGTCCAGTTCGCTTCACCTTTGCATTAATTGCATTAACGGTACATCCACGTTGATTACGTGGTAGCCAAGGCTTGTAAAACCTTTGAGTTTTTGCGTCGCAATGCAAGAAACTTCAATACAGACACCCGACAGTTGCTCTATAAAACATATGTCAGACTAGTTCTGGAATATGCGCGTGCGGTATGGGACCCGCCTACAGTGCTGCGTGACAATGTAAAACTAGAAAAACTGCAAAACTTAGCCGCTCATTCTTTTACAAGAAACTATGCCTTCGATTTTAGCGCACCGCACTTAAAATATAATTCAAAAGGCGAGTTTCTCTAAACTTTTAAGAGACTTCGTGTGAATTTTTAATACTCACATTTATCGTGAGACACTTGGCATACAAAGATACATGTACGTAAAGCGACGACACTATCAGTCAGAAATTGTTGAGCTTAATAAAAAAACAAGAATATTCGTCTAATACAAGTACATTTAAGATGTCATTTAAAAAAAAACACTTACGACTGGAATTTATTGTCTCCGTTTGTAATTGGTGTGATATCAAATGATGTCTTGTTTACGTTAGATTAAATTCGCTTGATTTCTATTTTACATTAGCTTATATTCCCTTTGCATAGTTTATATGTTTGTTTGTATAGCACTTGTTCGTCCTTCGTTTGAATCGATTCGACTGACATTTTAGGATTTTAGGTACGTTTATCGCACTTCTGTAATACCGGTTTAGGTGATGCGTGCATATTGCATAAATAAATACATAAATAAATAATAATACTTAAGGAACATCAAATATTTAATATACATTTCAGACTGACCGCTAATTGCTACAGAAGTCAGCCAATAACTATACTTCGATTCAGCTCAAGTTTAGGACGTGACCGACACTACAATCTAGTGGGACCTATCAAGTAGTGTCAAAAGCGCAAGTAACTGGACCTCTTTTGTTTCTGATTGGTTTTGCGAATGTAGAATGCGTACATATACATGAAAAACAACATGATGGTGTACTTTTGACCTCTGTCTGATTGGTCCTATCAGCTTAGCAGCATCGGCTGCGTCTGAATTCAAAGAAAAACAAAGCATTTATAGCAAATGTTTTGCTCTACTCCAACGCAAAAAAAGTACTTTGAACACCAAATGTTTAGCAGTAAATAATTTTGATTTCCCTTATTCGTGTTTTTTTATTTGCCTCGATTAACTTTTGGTTCTACAAGACATTATTTCAAGTTCCACCTAGGGAATATTTTATGTAACGACTGAGCATCATAAGAAAAAGAGAAAAAAAACCGCTCTTTCCAGAAGACAAAAGTTAAAGCGTGTTTGTTTCCTATACCAGAATTACTGGAGTCCGGCCTGTCTGACACAAATAAATTATATCCAGTAATTTTATAAATTTATCTACATGTTCAGGTACGCACGATGCATGGGCATACACAGTTCCGTAGGCAGTCCGTCTTGTGCACGGAAGATTACGCTCGCATAGCATACGTCAACCATTCTCTAATAAATGAAAAGGTCAATTAACGGCGTCACATCTTAACATTTTAGAATGTCATATAAATTACGGATTAATGTCCGAAGTTGTTTTCACATTGTCTGGCCTCAAGCTGCGCGCCTTTCTAACATTTGCTGTATTCCTTTGCGCATGGAAACTGCTTAAAGGTTTTGATTCAAGTACGTATAAATACCACCAAGCCACTTTTCCTTCTATAGGCGTAATCCATCACACGCCATAGATATTATGATGTCATAGAATGTATATAAAACCTCAACGCCTCTATGTGCTAACATTGCCCGTCAAAAGTGAAGCCCATGAATCACCTCAAGTTCCTGTTATTGTTTACCAGCGTGTACGGTATGTAGCCTTCTTCATAAACAGGAGGTAACGTTTATAGAGTGAGCTGTGAAGTTAATCGATTAGCACGTTCACTGCGTCGTAGTATCACTGGTGGGTCTATCAGCCCGCACATGACAGGTGTGTGGCCTCAAATATTTAGTCTTACTAGTGTAGTGCGGGAACAATATCTTTGGCAGAAATTAACTTAATGAAAAACAATCGTTTGCGTCGGATTCTATATCAGCCGTGATTAACCTCTTCAACCTCTGTGCCCTGTTGAATAGCGGTGACCCACCGCTAAGCCACGGCCATTCGCGGGAAACGAATGCATCCAGTGTGACGTGCGTCACGGGTGGGGAGCCTATTTTCTGCGGCAGGAGCTCCTAAACGCTGTCTCGTTAAAACCTCCAAAAAACCGGACGACACTGATGAATGACAAAGGCTTCACTGATAAAGGGATATTTCCTATAGGGGGCATTCACCGGACACCCTATTTGAAGTCAATGTTTAGAGCGCATGCTCAGAACGAGCTTACATTAATAGCCTGCTAAGACCGGCAATTTTGATGGTGTGAAATGCACGTTGCAAAAGAACTGTGGAAGCTGGCCGTCTGCACGCGCTCAGCAACCACGCACACGGATATGGCCGCCAGTGAATACTCCTTATTGGAAAGAGCTAAAGAAAGAGCGCTGACAGCAGACAGTCGGCCCGTGTGATTATTATCATGAAGGCTTCATGTATTTTGCGCTCTAGTTTTGCTTAGAAGCTCCCCAGAATCCTAGGTTCATAAAATTCTGCGGACATTCATATATACTACAAGTGCTATACGACTAGGGCCAGACGGAGATTGCCATAGTGGCAGCTTAGTGCTCTCTAATTCAACACTTATGCACCTCCCCGTCTGGCCCAAGTACACCCTCCCGCATGACAAAGGAATTTCTTATATGTGTCCTATGGCGCACTCACAAAAACTTGTAGCATGACTTTCGTAATACACTACTTATGTCCCTCCTGACGCTCCTGCCTTTTTATTTACTATTTTACATAACAGGGAAAGTTTGTTCGGTGCGGAGAAAATGACAGGAATGCGAAACGGATTCGCCAAGTTTTTCAAGTTATGGAGATACCTTATGCACATAGGGTAGGACAACAGGTAGGCCCTTCCTCCTCGCCTTCTCAGCTGGCTCTCCCGTGCTGAGTTGTTTCATATTTTTTACGAAATCCTCTAAAACAGCACATAGAATCCGGGGAGGAACACCATCCTGCGATCTGAGTAACAGTGATTTGAAGCTAGAACTCATCCTGTGATGGCAGGATTTCTTCAAGGAGGCAACTAGGCAACTAGAGGCTATTCATCTTTTTACAAGCTTCGAGTTGGCTAAGTCAATCGGCAGTATATTTTTCTTAGAGCGGGGCTCGTAATGCCTTACGCACAATCGTAGTCGCCAAGAGCTCGCGGTTTGGCGGGCGAAACTGAGGCCTGTCGCACAGTCCGTAAATATCTCGAGCACTCCAGTAACCATTTTGTGTTGACCTCTACACTAATTGCCTGTCAGCAAAAGAAAGTCATCAACGTATCTGAAAATCTTTTGTTTGTATCTCTTTCCCAAAACTCTCTCGATTGCCTTGTCGCACAAAGCAAGAACAATATCACAGAGTACTTGCACCACCCTCGTTCTTATGCAAATCCCTCTTTTCTGGACAAACAACTGCCCCTCTAAAGAGACCAAAGCGGATCCAAAGTAGTGAGTCAGCAATTCTAACAAGGCTTCTACTAAGATGCCAGTGAAATTTCGGAATGGTACTTCCCCGTTCTCTTCAGTACATATGTGAGGAGCCGCCAAGAGACGATCGTGTGGGACAGATTAAAAATAAATCCGCAACACCTTTTAATCTAATTGTATCCTCTTCCGCATGTGCAGTTTTATCATTTTTGTGCATATTCTAAGAAATTTCAGTTGATAGTTCCGTCCTTCCCGTGTGCTACATACTTCTTGTCTTTTTTTCGTAAATTTTTATTTTGACGCAGAATCAACTAGCTCAACTTGCAGTTTTAATCTTGTGTGCGTCGCTGAAGCCAAGAAAACCTGCTGAGCTTTTCGTAAATTGGACACTGCCTCCAGGCCGAAACCAGCATTAATGGCGTTGTTATTAATAAGCTTCCTGCCACAAAAAAAAAAATTATGTTCGCACAAAAAAAACAACAACGAAAAAAAACCACAGGGGTATAAAGAAAAAAGGGGGAAAAAGATTTTAGTGAAAAACCCGAGACTGAGGTTAATGACAGACGGCGACAAGGAAGACAAGGAGAAAAAGCAAAAGGAGCTTTTTTAATGCTTGTGTTGGTTTACCCAGTTTCAAGCCCAACCGATTGACAAGTCAAAAAAATTAATCACGATTAAAGCACATAATATCTTAAGCGATCGCTCCAAAAGCAATAATTGCTTAAGCGATCAATCGCCCATTGAAATTGTTTGTCTTATCAGTAGTGAGATGTATTGACATTCGTTTATGGTTCCTTTTAGCAATGGCA
>JAZHYW010058822.1:0-39184 GCA_037355805.1 Ixodes ricinus | reverse complement strand
GCGTATTGCTAAGTTATTGAATTTGCAAGTTACAACGGCCGCGAGGGTTCCAGAAGGCGACTCTCTACTGGCAACACTGAAAAAGTTGCGGTGGCATAGCTCGGCTATGCCAGGATATACGTAGCGTGAGCTTATGCGCACAAATGAGAGTCGCTATCAAGCGGCTCCGGTGCAGCGTCAGACTTGGCTACTGCGCAACGAAGACGCACAGCTGGGCACGCGGCGGCGCAGTGCGTCTGCCGCGGCTATGATGTCACTCCTCTGGAATGCGCAGACCGACGAGGCGGGCGAGGCGGTCGCGGCAGCGGCGGAGCGCGCGGCGGCGGCTTCGCGTGGCTCTCGATAACGAGCCGTGCTCATTATGCGAGCCGTGCTCATTATGCAGCGCGCGGCTGCGGCGGAGGAGCGACGCGCGCGCTAATCGCGCGTGGCGCGTAACTCGCGCGTGGCGCGTGGCCGCGCGTGGCGCGTGGCTCTCGTCATGATGAGCACGGCTCATTATGAGATGAACTAAAGTGGCGAAGCGGGCGAGTTGGTTCATGACATAAAATTCAAAAGCGCTAACAAAGACGAGGACAAAAGTAGGAAGGCGAACAGGACAAGCACTTTATCTCACAAGTTGGGAGCGCTCGTCCTGTTCGCCTTCCTACTTTTGTCCTCGTCTTTGTTAGCGCTTTTGAATTTTATGTCCTTATGAGAGCCACGCGAAACTGCTCAACCTCGGCCAGTGTAGCTAACGCTACAAAATCCCTACTTTTGTCCTCGAAGCACTTCTGTCCGGACAAGCCGCGGGAAGTGGCTTTCCGGGCGCCAGCAATCGAGATTATTTTTTTCGCAGCTTCAAGGTTGAAAGTTCCTTTGCAATGGGTAGCAACCTGTGCTCCGCGGTAGATCATAGAAACAGTGCCGGGAAAAAGCTTCTTTTTTTACCCTTGTTTTCGTGGGAGAAAAAATACGCTTCCAGGCAGTAATGGAGGCCAGCCACGTCAAGGTGCTTTAGAGCGAGCTGTGCGCCGAGAGAACTAGTGTCACGTGAAACATTTTCACTTATGCTCGGAATACTCTATAGCCGCGTGCTACGAGTTGAGTATCCTTCAACAGCTGGAACAGCTTCAAGAGCGGCACGCGCAAACTCAAGCCGGTTTTGACCACTATACGACATCCGTCCAAAGAAGAGCGCTAATAATATTGTGAAAAATAGTACACAATCTAGCACTATAGTCGACATTTTGCACAGTCACATTTGTTATTCACAATTGGTCCAGTGTTTTTTTTTATATATATATAAACACTATTTCTGTTTCGGAAGTTGAATCTAGCTCGGGCCATTCTCGGAGTCTCACTCACATGGCCGATATGTTGAAGACGAGAAGTGAAACGTCTGAACAAAGTTCAAGTCTGAATTTGGACATGACTTTCGACATACTGCTATTCCTGTCTGCTATTACAGGGGTTTATGGAGCAGGTGTTGAGCTCCATTAATATATGATACAGCCTCTGTCTGGTCTGTCAAATGGTTGGTGTGCTATATTCTCTGCAGAAGAAGTGATGAAAACGTCTTTAATTTCTTTTATTGCGGAGAAATTTTATGTAGGGCTGAAAAGTTTTTTTTTAAACCATGAAAATATTAATGTCGTTGAGGGGAGGCATGCAAATTTACAGCTAATGAAAACTGTGCTAAATCAAAACATAATCTTAAAAAATATCTTATATTGTATTACTCCCTTCCCATGTGCACTCGTAGATGAGTGTTTGAACGCGTTGCATACTATAAAAAGTAAAAAGAAAAATAGGGTACACGTTTGTTTAGTAACGTTTGTTAACTTATTTTGTATTAAAATTTTTATGATGTCTTTCTGTACCTTGTGCACTATTGTATCAAGCAAATATTATTTATTTTAAGATGAATAGTGTATTTGTGTATTTTATACGCATTCCATTGCACTTGATGTTTGGGTTGGTGGTTGCGGAGTTCTTTTAATTGTCATTTTAACACGATATTCATGACCTGTAACTTGCCATCTGATAAACATGAATGCAGTTCATCCCATTTTACACATTTCATTGTTTACGAAAATCACAGTCTACATGTGTTAGGTCCTAGCCCAGCACGCACATCTTCGTCGTTTTGGAAGGCGAGCAAAGTACGTACCACACGCACGAACGCTAAAAATGGCATCGACCAGAAGCGCTTTTCAGAAATGGTCTATAGATCTTTTGCTAAATTACTGTACCAAGGTACATATTCATGCCACGAGTAGTTACACGTGCTGGTGCCTGCAACAGTAACTTTTCTAAAGAAAATCTAAAACAAATGGCACGTTCCTTCAGGTTATACGAGCGTGTGGGGCACCTGTACCCACATTCCGAGCATTTTCCATGGTGCTTTGGCAATTTGTCAAAAAAATGTATTGCGTGACTCTTCGACCTTTCTTGGGCAGCCATCTTCTAATAAAATGAGAACGGATTTACTAGCGAATTCACAAAACTAGCGAGCCGCGGCTTGAGCGTACCAAGTTGTAAAAACGGTTTTCTGCAAAATTCAAGTTGCTCCCGTTTTTTTTTTTTTTACAGTTCAGCCCGTAGGCCAAGGTTATACTGTGTGCAAATATAGATTATTATCAACTTCAAATAGCATGAACGCCCAGGTTTTCTCGCTGTTAGCCGCGTGAAAGGCGAGCGCGAGCGTGCCCGATTGCTGGCCGCGAAACTGGGAAAAACTAGGGAGAACGATGTTTCGGTTTCGGCAGCAAACAAAATACCACTTTTTTAATTAACTAGATTGAATCTGGGAGAACGAGTTAGCATTTCGGAATCAGGAAGCCATCCGCATTCAGATGATGCCTTTGGATTAGGTACCTCGAAAAATCGGCGGAGTACCCCTTTAAGGCCTGCTAAAACAGGATTAGTGAGGCGACACGTCTCAGGACGTAAGTCATACGACTCATCGCAAAGCTTAGTTGTAATACAGATAGTTAAACCTCGAATAAAACCAATGTATGCTAATATAATATATAAATATAGTTTAGCCGACAAATATCGCCAAACGATGGTGCAGGAAAATAACTAGACACGATAATTACACATAACAATTAAATTCTAGATTATATTTTATATTAATCTTCCGTTAGCTCTGACAAATGTCGTGCCTTGGTTCAGACGACGATCAAGAAAAGGATGGAGCGTTTTGGACAGATAACTAGAACAAACGTCAGGGGAACCCTCAGAAAACAAAAACAAAAATATAATGTCGATTAAAACGGAAATGTAGGCGCACGTATGCCATGCCTACCCTTTCTTGATGCCGTCCAAAACGCACCCAGCACGGGTCGGCCGTTCCACAGGTCAGTGTTCTTCAGCTAAATGTCAGCTTGTTCATCGACAGCGTCCAACCAACAGCGACAGCCGTAATTCTAATTTTGTGAAATACGAGCCATGCAAGAGTCTTGCGTCATACTTCCACGTATGGAAGGAGTAAGCAAGCACCTTTATTTTGACGCCTATCATCCAGGAGCTAGGGAGCGAGATTTTCACACCGCGGTACCAACATCGTTGAAAATTGCCATATATTACTGACAACGTCATCTTGATAGTGTAAAAAAAAAACACATTGCGCAAGAAAAGAGTGACAGGGATGTAGACAACCTGAAGCTTCTAGAAGATTAGGTGAAAAGCATCACAAAGCTAAATAAACAAACGTATCTCCCAAAGATGATAAGTGTTCTAATAAAATGTTGAATATCATGCCAGTTAAAGTCACATTCTTTTCTGTCGATTTTTGTGTTCATTCAACTTTATTCGGCGGAAAACGAAGCGTCCCCTCCTTGTGTGACATCATGCAAATTCTCGTAGTCACTATAAGCGAGAAGGGCATTGTTAATTGTCTCGAGCTTTTTGAACGCGCCCAGTCGACGACCGTTTTGTGTCCGTCCTCTCCGCGTCTTCGAAAGGAAGAAGTAGTGGAGGGACAAAAAGAAAAGGCGCTCACAGATCCGCTAGACCAACTCGCGTGCCTTTTGACAGTTTTTTTTTCTTTTTCGTTGGAAGGAGACATTTTGATTTCGGGAGTTTGCCTAATATTGTTTGCACCGAGAGTCCGGTTCTTTGCATCAGTGTGCTTCCTCCTTCGCCGTGGGCGAGCAAGCTCACCGATTTACAATTTCCAAACAACCAAGCCACGAAAAACATTTTTTTTTGTTCGATTCAAGATTTTAGGTGATTTGAAGAAAGGTTTTCAGCATCTAAAGAACGCCAGGTTTTGCGTTTTGTACATGCGGGTGATAGTGTGATTCCGGTAGACTTACACAAATACATATATATGTATATATATTTGTCAGAAACTGATCTTTTTTATTGTTGGTGTTTTATATGTACACTTTTTCGCGACGCGAATGAAAACGAAATATAAAGGGCTACAATCATTCCTTTAGGTAAATAGAGTAAGGCACTTACTTTTTAATTTTTTGTAAAATATGTTATTGTTCCTTTACTAAATTACTGATGAATGTAAAGGATTACAAGTAGTTATGTTACTTGTAACGGATTACGTACGAGTCTGCCATGGAACTTGTCATTTTCTAGTGATGATAAGTGCCGTCACGGCACTCAGTGGCCTACGAAGCGCCAGATACAGATATTCGTCGACGGATTCATTGTTGACGAGCACATGCGTCTCAGTGACGCAGAGTTCGTGTCCAATGCGTGAGCTGGGTTGGGCTGACGTGCTTAGGAAACCGCGGATGCGTCACAGTGAAAACAGATACTCTCTTGTACTTCGCTTCAGCTTGAAGCCTGGTTCACACTGCCCCATTTTCTTACGTTAAGCTACGTTACGAAATATTACGGTGAAGTCACCGGGACCTCTGTGCTTCATATTAAGCGAGGCTACCAGTTCAAGGAGAAAGCATGACACGCGACATTCGAGACACTAATGTTTCGGTGACTTATACGTAACGTAACTTAACGTAAGAAAATGGGGCAGTGCGAATGAGCCTTAAGTCCTTACGCAGCCGATGCTACAGAGCAGCACGGGCTTTCAGCGTCCCTGCCAAGCACGCGCGCTCGTTCAGTGCATGCACTGTTCATGTCTACATGCTCGCACTTGTAGAATCGGCTGCATCTGGACGTATGCTGAAACGAAGTATAGGGGGAATACATCTTAAGCCACAAATTTGCATTAGAAGGCTTTCCTATAGACCTTTTCTGTGTACTCGTCCCCAGCCACCTAATAGGCGTATCCGGTATGGGCGACGAAAAAATAATCCAGCGTTTGAACCTGCAAATAGTAAAAAATAAAGAGGCAAAACGAAAAGTGTGACGGTTACGCTTATATCCTAATGGCTTCGTATTGGCGTGGCAAAGGCAAAACAATGTTTTCGCCCATACTGGAAGTGACGTCAATTCAAGATGGCGGCGCACTGCGACAGAGATCTATACTGCGCCAATTCTTCTCTCGCGGTTTGAACGTCTCGCCACGCCGGAGATTGTAGTACTCATGCACGCCAACCGAGCCCCTCTGCTCGGGGAGTTGTACGAAGGAGTTGATCGCCGATGTGCCAATGGTGGCAGTCTGAGCTATGGGGACGGCTGCAAGAATTACAGATCGCAGGGAAAGGACCTGTCCTTCTTTCGTTCTCCTCGGGTCGGACCTACGCCTGTGAATATTAGTGGCGAGATATTTTGGTGGCGCTCTCCTATGGTTCCCTCTCGTCACGTTATTACCTCGCGAACAACAAGTTTGATGGTGTTGGTAATTAGTAGGGTGGAATCCTTAAACCATTGCGCTCTGAAACCAACATTGCCGACACCGCCAAAATTGAAGTTCTTCCATTCATCTTATTTCCGTCGATGACTGCTCCTTTGCTGACGTCGTAGTCATCATTTGGCCAATCGTGGAAGGCCGACCACAGCGACGCTTTCGATCGCGCACGTCGCCAATACTGCATTTATGATATCCCGTTCCTCTTTTCGATTGATGCCTCTCAAATAAAAGATGGGGTATATCGTTTTAGCCGCTGGGATTGGGCATTTAGCTCCAGGTCTTCATACTTTTACGCCGTTTACCAAAAACATGGGCCCGATAAAACAGCCGGATTTTTTTGCGTAAGAAATGTGTGCTCCGATCGTTTTCACGAGGACGACATCAGCAACCCGAATTTGAAGAGTCAGGGGTGAGTAGGTGTGAAATATTATTGAAGTCTACATCTGTACACTCCATTTTGTTTACATATATACATGTACGGAGATTATCAGAAATCGAAAAGATCTAAAGCGCGAGGTTTCTTACTCAAGATGGCTTTGTAGTTCGTCGTTCTCTACAGTCTGTGTTCCTACAACATCGATAAGCGAATCATTCGGATTAAATAATAGTGTAAAGTTTTTTTTAATAGTTATTTTTTCCTGGAGGAGCCGTTTTCCACATCGTACGCAGAAATTCATACATGTGGTGCGAATCACTCCTGTCAGCCACCCGAATGGCAAATCGGCAAACGCTAACTTCAAGTTATGGTGCACCGAGCATTCACGAGGGCGCCCATCAAACCACTCTGGCATCGTTTCCGCAAGGCGGCTTATGCACCTTTTTTGCAAGTGCGCCACCATCTTGAATTGACGTCACTTCCATTTTGGGCGCAAACATTGTTTTGCCTTTGCCACGCCAGTAGAAGGCATTTAGGATATAAGGGTAACCGTCATACATTTCTCGTTTTGCCTCCCCTCTTTTTTTTTACTATTTGCAGGTTGAAACGTTGGATTATTTTTTCGTCGCCCATACCGGATACGCCTATTAGGCGGCTGGGGACGAGAGTACACAGAAAAGGTCTATACAGTTGCCTCGCCTCAGACACGATCACACGGTCGTGTCGCTGCGGGGTCGAGCCGGCTCCCTACGTGCCGCTTTTAATGCGAATAGCATTCTTTGGATACTTCACGCACTTTTCGTCTATCAATGTATCTATCTATCTGGCTATCTAACCTCTTACGCCGCGGGTCGATAAATAAATAAAAAAGACCGGCGCCGGCTGAGGATTCGAACCGTTGACTCTTTGATCAGCAGGCAGACGCCCTAACCACAGAGCTATGAAGGCAGTCATTCAACGCACTCTAAACGGTTGTTTATATCTTTACCATAGGACTCGCTTTACAGCGCTGTCACAGCTACCGGTGCGCGCGTTCCATGCACGAGGGCTCATTCCGCCCTAATGAAAAAAGTCATTTGTATGAGAAATTTCTCGTGTCCAATAAACACATATGAATCATACCAAGAGATATAAGAACATATAAGAACCATATAAGAACTATATAAAAACCATATAAGAATAATATGAGACATATAAGAACCATATAAGAAGCTTATAAGAAACTTGTCACAAGTTTCTAATATAGTGCTTCCATGTACTTATATATCTTATATAGTTCTTATATGTTCTTATATATCTTGTATGATTCATATGTGTTTATTGGACACAAGAAATTTCTCATACAAATGAGAATTTTCAATAGGGCGCTCTCGTGAGGCTGAGCACGGCCGCTAGCTCACCCTCTCCCGCGCTCGGGAGAGGGTGATGTAGCGGCCGTGCTCAGCCTCACGAGAGCGGAATGAGCCCTCGTGCATGGAACGCACGCGCACCGGTAGCTGTGACAGCGCTGTAGCCGTCCTATGGTAAGATATAAGCAACCGTTTAGAGTACCGTTGGTTGAGACTAGCTGAGACGCCAGAAAGTCTGGTCGGTACCATTTTGAGTGTTTGTGCGTATGGCGCGTGCTTTGCTCGCCTTCACTAAGTGACACAAACGCACCTGCTGGGCTGCGGAGATCGTGCCGCAGGGCTGTGAAAGTGTCAACAAATTTAGAATCGCCTCAAGAGTGGGCTGGCGTATCTAGAGTGTGCCGGCCACCCGACGAACGCGCATAACTCCGCACCGTTTGATGCTATTCGCATGAACGTAGATAATCATTCCCAAAGGATGGGTTCTGCTGATTTTTTCTCCTACCCACTGGATGGCGTTGCATGCGCCTCAGGGCAGGGCACCCAGACCGGGGAGGAAAAGCCCTCTTGCGCATCGATATATAGACGGGGGGGACCAAGGGGCGGAAGAGCCTCTTAGGGCTCCGGGCGGGCTCTTGAACAGGCAAGTGCGTGCGACGGGATCTCGGGTAATCACGGGACACGATGCCTGGGGTCCTCTTTGTGTTTAGCTTTGGCTTTACGTGCAAGTGTGAATCTTTATGTAATGTCGCGTGTCTTTGTAGTTTAGATTAAGTGTTTTGAGCGTTGTGTGTTACGAACCAATAAAAAGGAACGGAATCCCCTCCCGTGAAAGAACCAGGCTGGTATTGGGTTGCTGACGGACCACGTGGGAACTGGCGTAACGGCGGCGGTACTCGAATTCCTACGAGGTCCACTATGAAATCAATGCCGTAACTTACGTGACAGGATGGGAATGATCCCTCCTACCTCAAAAAAGTGTATTGCAAAAATTACTTCTGACACCCCAAAGGGAAGTGATGATGTTTTGCTTGCGTTGTAGAAGTATGATAAGCTCGTATGTGTTTCCCTTTGCAGAACGTGAAGAAGCATTTAGAGGCTGTGGCAAGCAATTTCAATCATGAGGTAGAACTCTTGTAACTTGAGTCGTCATGCAATGTCAAACTGAAGCTGAAGCGGCAGATTGTTGTCCCGCCTAACATTGGTGTGTGCGAGACATGCTCCACATGTTCGTGGACAACTTGCATGAATGTTATGTTAAAGCTTTCCTAAAAAATGAGCTTATTCGCACAAAAATTAATCAGAGAAACAAGGAAGCCCTGAGCGTCCTACGTGAGTAGGCTGTTCCTATGTTTAGTTGAGTCCACACCAGTTAAGATTGGTTTAATAGGGTAAAATAAGTGCCATGGGATGGCATTGCATTGGTCCTCAGTGATGCATACTAATTTATGGGAATGGTGTGTTTAATTTTGAAAACGTTATCTCCTTTATACGACTGTATGTTGACCAATAAAATAGGAATATATTTTTTATTGTGCTCGTTTAGAAAAACAAATATACCGCTTATGTTTTGTCGGCTGCCAAAGATTGAGTCGGTTGAGGAATAAAGCATTGTCAGTGTTTGAATGAAACTGTCTACTTTAATCGTGAATTACATTATAGATAAATTTATTCTATACTGTAATTACATGCATTTTAGGGGCGTGTACAAGACTCTATGAAAGGCAAAATCAGTCACAATAGTCAATTGGATATACACGCGGTCACTATTAAATGAGAAATTAAGAGCAAAACTTGTTATATTAGAATAAAACAGCTGGGTTTTAATAATCCCTGTAAAAGGAGCCGTTTGGATTAATACCGATCCAAATAAACGTCTTATGACTAATTAATGCATGCCCATAATAACATACTCCAAAACATTTCATGATATGCTATTAAAAATAGAGGTCTTTAAGTTCTCGGTCAACTAATGTTGGGTGACTTTGACCAAGGTACCAAAATGCAGGGTCTCAATGACTGAGAGAAAAACGTTTTTATTATTCGAAAAATAAACTCCAATACTTTTTTAGAAATATAGAATGAATACTACGTCTTCAATTTGCAAAATACAGATCCGTTTACGCACTTGGGACTTCTTAGGATTGGAGAGGCTAAAAACCTATTTTCAAGCCTCACCTGATGGATAACGACCGGCTTCGCAGACCACCGCAGCCGGACGTAAGCCGCCAGGAGAGGCTTAAAAACCGGTCGTGTCGAACTCGATCATTATCAAACGCAAGCGTGTGAACGGGCCTTAATTGTGAATGAGTTGTCAAACTATTTTAAATAAGCGAAATGTTTTAAGCAATGCAAATGCCACCATCAAATACCATTTCAAAATAAACAGCAGTGTGTTTTGTTGATTCCAGTTCCGCGGGACTGTTTAGGTCATGTTGGAAGCGTATGATAAAACAAGAGTGAGTTTAGCGAAGACTGATTTAACTCCATATGATAATAACAGCCTCTCTTCCCGCGGTCAATGATAACGAAACAGCTTTTCCAAAACGTTCATCCTAAAAAAATAACGTTTTTTTTTTGTTTTTGTATTAACGATTGTGTCACCAGAGGAAATTATCACAGTAGAATTTTGCGCAAATACTGCACTAAATTTGGAATATAAGTTAGTGTCTTTTGCTCAACGTTGCGAGGCGCGTTTTGTTTAAAAACACGGCCGGGGAGCGGCGTGTGCGCAGGAGGGCTATGGGCAAGAGCGATCGCTCTCGCCGTGTTTTCCCATTGCAACGCGGGTTGTACGTTCGTGAACCGAAAATGTTGAATTGTTTATAGCTTATATTTTTCTACGTCGTATTTTATTATTAGTTATGCCTGACTTTTGGCGCTCGCTGCCGGAGCCCGAGCAGCTGCGATACAGCGAGAAACTGCGCTGACGGCATCGCCTTCGAGGATCCGTATACGCCGTGAGCAAGGACCACTGGCGCTCCGACGCCAAGTCGGCCAAGTTGCTGCCGCCAACCTCGATGGCGCACGTTGTCGTCTCCCTGGTCTTTTCGCCGAGCTAATGTATGGCCTACACGGTGCAAGCGTGCGAGCCTCTCCGAGGCATACAACTACTTTGAGTCTTGTAAGAAATAATTGAGTTCTATGCCTGCGAATAAATCGCAAGTCGTTCGTGTCGGAAATTTAAATGCCCTTTCTTTACGCCACAGGCTTGGCACCGAGACTGCAGGCTCTGGACGCCTCAAGGCGCCGCGCTGTGCGTCGTTCGAGCCAAGGTGATGCCGTCGCAGCGGGTAGCTGTTAAACAACATTCTGTGCAGCTGTTAAAAGCCTGATGCGTGTAGCGAGCAGCCGGCGAGCTGTTGGGCTGCAATTCGCGTGCAAACGCCGTATGAACGAAGTCCGAGTAGTCTGGGTCAGATGACGGTTTCCCTACGCATAGGAGCGCCTCAGTGCTGGGAACAAAGATGTGCACATTGATATGGCTTACCGCACAAACGATCGTCTGTGCGAGGCGATCATTCTTTGCGATCCATGCAGATTATTAATTTCTTGCGTCTGTGAGCGTCTGCCGCGGAACTTGTGCAGAGCCTATTACACTAATTCTGCAGCACATGTCGGCACAACCTACGGCTAGGCAGTTGTGCGGCATGCCGAAAGGCTGCGTGGCACATGCAAGGCGCCCGCTGTTTTTCCCACACCTGGCGCGCCTTGCCGATGCGGCGCGATCGCAGCGCCGCCGCACCTCAGTGACGTCTATCCCGCGCGTAGGTGTATTCGCAAGGTCATGTGAAAAGACCTCAGCATCTGTTGTGAAAACACAAACTCTGTGAGTGTTCACGTTCTTAGTGTATATAGTTTGTCAAAATGAAACAAACGCTTGATAATTAAGACAAGTTTACATTACACGAATACAAATTGAAAAGCATGTTTTTACACGCATTATTGTCCAACGTTGGCGGTTATATGGAACAAGAAGGATAATAGGTGAACAAAACTGGATCTATAAAAAAATTCAAGAGATTAAGCATTGGACTTAAAGAAATAAAAATATGCACATTTTGTTTGGTAATTGCTGATCAAATTATTGGTTTCTAAACATACCTAAGGTACAATTTAACGGTCTCTGTCATACAAATGCATACAACTGATTTTTTTCTTAATATAAAAACAAGACCCGTAGTCAACGAGATACTTGAATACTTCTGTCAACGTCATTATAATATTGTCCCAAAAAATGAAATAAATATGTGTTTCTCGATAGTATCTAAACTGCAATAGACAACGGAAGTCATTCTGCACCCCGAAGTCCAGAGATGGAGTATTTTGAACTTTATTGATATGTTAAGTTTCTTTCTTATTTAAATTCCTTCTTGTTAAGATTTTTAATACGACACATATTTCAGACTGAAAGAAACGCTAACCTTCAATTTACTAAAGCTTGGAGAAGCCATTAAGTGAAGCGCCAACTATGGAAGTGGCGCTTCACTTAAAATGTTTTCATTACTTCCGCCGCCGTGAAGAGCGGGGATTCACCCGCTCTTTACGGCGGCAGAAGAAATGAAAACAGTGTTTTTTTAACTTTGGTTTGTGTAAATACTTGAACTTCAGGTAAACTGAGGTAAATGCCCGATGCCTCTCTGTCCGAGGTAAATGCACGATGCCTGTCTGTAGGAGGTAAACAGTACTGATTGATCATTTATTGTACATACCCTCAAGAGCCGAAGCATTGTACAGGGAAGGAATAAAGCCAACAAAAATAAGGAACGAGAGAACGAAAAGGTGCGTCGAGAAATACATACATCAGAAATGCACTCCCATTGGCAAAAGCTGGAAACAACATCTGCTACGAAAAAAAAAAAAAGCAAATTACTGATGTTGACTAATAGCACAGAAATGTAAACAGAGACTGGCGAAGAAGAACCTAATCGGGTATGTTCGCGATATCTGCTGGGATGTGGTCCCATTCGTTTGATGTATGCGGGATAAATGTATTTGATAAGATTTTCGGTGCATAGACTTACTATGCTGAATAAATTTTCGTTGAACTAAGGCCGCAGCTGAAAAAACGTTCACGGCCTCCTGCCGCATGACGAATGTCGGGTGCGTAAGAAGCGAATACCCGTGGTTCGGAGTCCGGTATACTCCGTTCAGTCTTTGGGGGATTCACCCGCTCTTCACTGAATAGGTAAATTTTGCTACACAAACCTGAGTTTCAGGTTTGGAAGTTCATTTGAAGACGTGATGATGGTCGTACGGCCCTTAACGTTTCTCCTGAAAGCGCTTCAGATTTTTAATAATATCCACAAATATGATCGCTTTCACTGTTTCGAGCGCATCTTCAGTCAATTTTAAAATTCACGTTACATAGAATAAAAAGATTGGTCTGGGCATTGGTTCACTATGCCGCATGAATTTCCGTAGAACTACGGCCGCAGCTGAAGAAACGTCCACGGGCTCCTGCTCCATGCATGACGATGTCGGGTACGCAAGAAGCGAGTGCACGTGGCTCGGAGTCCAGTAGAGGCAAATGTGCAGCCCCGGCGACGTCATCTCCGAGGCGCATATGCGCAAGTTCGTGCGATTGTTTTGAAAGCTTCGCCGAGTCCTGCGAGAGAGTCGAGTGAACGACCCGTGCGGCAGAGCACGCGAGCTCGGCCGCCCGGCCGCTGTCCAGAGAGAGGAGCGAAGATTGTGAAATCACAGCTGCCGGGGCGGCGTCTATCGCCGCTTCAATCAGACAGGAGCGTGTCGCGTTGAAGCGGCAAGCGACCAGCCAGAAGATAAGAAAGGATCGCGCGTGTGACTGCGTGAGTTCATAAACACGAGGAAGATACACAAGGGGGACGGACAACGATCCCCCTGCTTGCAGCTCAGCAAGTTTCGTGTACGCGTTACCAAGCACGCTCGTTTTGTAGCTTACTCGCGTGGTTCTTGACAGCAGGTGGCGCGCGCTCTCGGGTGTCATCTGTGTGACGTCACTTACGTGACCAAATTTTCGTGACATCGACCTCCCAACTTTGCACCCCTTCCAAGCACGGAGAAAGACGTAGTTCTACGTCAAAAGATGTTGGTTTGGTAACGTGTTAATCACCCTTTATCCTGATGATCCACACGGGAAGAATGATAGGTAGGCAACGCAAAGAAATGGTGTCGTAACGACTGATGATAATACACTTTATGAAAACAGGCAAAGTCGAAAACCCTTGTACGCAATGTCAAACAGGGTAACAACACACTGCATTAGCTTGATGATACGCTGGCGGTTCGATTATAATTAGACAGATTTCGACGAATGGCGTTATTTTAAACTAGTTCGAGAGCTCTATGTAGAACGGCGTGGCTGGGATCCCGAATGGAGGCTGCGTATTCTAATTTAGACCGTACAAGAGTGTTATAAAGAAGTTTTAGGTTAACTGGGGCCGTTTTGAAGTACTGTCGTAGGTATCCTAGCATGGGGCTAGCGTTGGCGATTATTATATCGACATGAGGTTTCCAGGTTAACGTCGATGATATAGTAACTCCTAGATAACTGCATGAGTTTACGAATTCAAGTTGAATGTCGGTAAGTATATATGCTGAACGACGCGCGATTTGCCATGAAACCCGCATTAGTTAGCTTTTGTTAGATTTAATTCCATATGCCATTTTTGCACTAATGAGTAATATTATAATTAAATCAGATTGCAAAAGGGTTCATCGTCCTCATCATGAACTTCCTGATGTTTACGCATTCATCCGCGAACAAATGCACGAGTAAAACACACAACTTGGCAAATCATTAATAAATATTAGAAAAAAGCGGGCCGAAAACCGAACCTTGGGATAGGCCCGATACAGCATCAGTCGAAGAATAATTATTGTCATTTAGGAATTACATACTGATAGCAATGCCCTTCTGTAGGAGTTAAATGCCCAATGCCCGTCTGTCGGAGGTTAATGCACCATGCCCGTCTGTCGGAGGTCAATGCACAATGCCTGTTTTGCGGAGGTAAATGCACGATGCCTGTCGGCTTCGTGCTTATAAAACCCCAGATGTTTCATAGTTCCGAGCAAAATTTCAGACACTGAAACTCACAAGCTCTGGAACAACCCAGAGATGGGTAGACCTACGCCATTTATACTACATCTACCGTTATTGCCGTACTGGGGTGCGTATACCTTGATATTTCGTAATTATTTTAGCCTAGCGTTTTTAAATATTGAACTGTCAATTTGACGTGCAATTCATTTCGTTTTAAGTTGCCAGCGAGTTGTCAAAATTTTGCAATGTATGAACTGGAATGTTAAAACCGTGGTGATATACGTTTGGATAGAAGACTTTAAGGATACGTTTCGAGAGACGAGGGATATTGGTTATTAATGCGTTATCATTAGTACCCACACGACAGGGAAGAACGACGGCGATCCGTCGGTGGACAAAACAGTGGAAAGGGAAACGTAGAGAGGAGGAGAGTGGTGAAGGACAAGGGCGAGAGGGGTGACTTCACGGGGTGGAAGCCAATGCGCGCGGATACCGTGGCGGTTCTGAACTTGTAGGTGTGCGGACCGCGTATTCCTTGGTTTGTTCCACAAAATTGAGTGTGAACCAGGTACTAGCGCTGGTTAAAGTAAACGGTAGAGAAATTAAAGGAGGATCGATTGTTGGATCCTTAGGAATGCGTTCCCTTTAATTTGTTATTGCTTTACCTCCTTCTACAACATCACAATACACTTACGGAGAGTATTGGCATGTGGTAACTCTGGTTACGGTAAAAGCCACAGACCATGGGTGGCATGTCTTGTAGGCAATAGAAATATGAGTTTATCTCACCCAATTTTATAAAATGATGATGATGTCGCAAGTCCTCTTCTGAATTATTATATTATGCAAATTAAAACAAACCAAGAATAAGTACCCAGCTATACTCGGCGACCACTTTTCTTGGCATTTCCGGAGAGGAGAGCCCCGCACAGCTTATTTATTCAGCGCTCTAAGTGGAAAGGGAACGCGTGCCTGTACCTTCCACTGCTGCCAAGAAAAGTTGTCCCCCAGTACAGTACATTCATTTTTTTCCCGAAATGTGCTATTTGTTTGAAATTTAGGGCCTTTAAAAGCCCGATGAAGCCAAGATGGTGCCTGTCATGCTTGACCTTCTTTCAAATCAAATCAAATCAAATTTTATTTAGACAACTCGTCAAGGAATACAGCTGTCTGGGAGGCCGCCACAAAAGGCATCGGCATGCCTGACAAGGCGACAGCCCCTCCTTCCCCCCCTCCACGGCCAGACAAAATAAAAGTCTCAGAGGGCGAAAACTACTTGGTCATGAAATATCAAACATAAAAACCCATAAGCGGTACAAAACACTGTATTCAAAGAGAAAAACAAAGAACTAAAACCAGACTCGCCCCCACGTAGGACAAACAACAACGAGGCACATCAAGTTTATGCCTGCACAAACACGGTAAACAAAGGGTCACAAAAAACAACATAGTGCAGCCAGCCATCAGCCATCTCTACAAAGATATTTTCCTAAGCCCGCAGAGATGAAGCACAAAAAGCAACATACGCCAGAATCTGAATATCTAGGCCCTAATTCGCCGAACACGTGCCAAAGTTAGGCTTTAGTGGTGGTAGTTTGGCTGTTGGTCGGCTTTTTTGGAGCCAAAATCGCCAAACAAGTGCCAGAGTTAGGTTTCACGTCAGGCTGTTCAACTTTTATATGGAAACTTGAGGACTAAATTGCCACACAAGTGCAAGGTTTAGATCCCATCGCTGCTTCTTCGGTTATTACGTGGCATCTTTGGATCGAGGCGGGCACTTCGAGAATCATGTGGCAGGCAAAAGAAACGCCATAAAAAAGCCAAAGAGATGTGCACAGAAGTACACATTAATAAATTCCAAAAATAATAAAATTATGGTTGCTCCCTGCAAGTATGCTTCAAACATTTTTTTAATGTTTTTTTTTTCGTTTTCAGAATATTCCTGCTTCAAGGAGCGCAAGCTAATATGTGTGGAAGAAGGGTATGAGTACCAAACCAAATCTTGAATATTCTATCATTATTAGAAATATTATTTTGCGTATATGATGTATTTTTATTTAAATATGTATAATGTTAGAAGAATTCCATAGATGATGGCTCGGTTTTTTGTGATGTTATCATTTATTTGCCTCTGCCTTCGGCTAGGAGTAATTCTTACGTTCATACATTTCATTGGCCTCTTTCCTCTTTCACGATTAAAATTCCTATTTAATTGCGTTGATAACGCAAGTAATCAGAGACATTTGCTGTTTGGGAAGCAAGGGCAACTGATTTTTTCTTTTTGCAAATCGAAGTTGGTCGATCTTGTATATTTATTACTTTTTTTAGCTTTTCGGGAGGCTTTATTTTCAATTATGCAGATATTTTTTTACGTCCACAGCCATTTTGTTGACGTTTCATAACTGACCTCCGAATGTGTTTGATGTCGACTCATCGTGACACGTTACATCACAGCGTCACGTGCCGTCACTGACAAGACGATATACCGTGAAACCATGAACATCACGTCTCGAATGTGACGTCATAACATCATGTGACATCACCCCGCCACGTGCCATCATGATGCCATGTAACGTCATGGTGTCAAATGAGACCATGACGTCACATCACGTTACATCATGACATGACATCGTGAGATGGTGTTTTTGATATAACGTGAAAGAAAAATTATCCGGCTAACTTTAGAGGCAAAATGTCTGCGCTAAATTTAATGGGAAAATTCCTTTGATTCAGTCTGATCTGCGCCTAGTCTGTGCAGCAGAGAATGCCGCGGCACGGTTATCGTCGCCAGCTCATTTACAGGACTCACCAAAGAAACGATAATTGTCAATACGAGTTTTTCAAACCTAATGGGGTCTGGGTTACTGAACCGTACGGCCAGACGGACCTTATATTGAAAATAATACTCACGAGAGTTTTATGATGAATAACGATTTTTTACAATCAACCTTTTCATTTTTGTTTAGGTGTTGGTTGAATGTTGAAGTTTGAAAGCCAGTCTCAGACGCCATATTAACTGTAACTATTAGCAAAAAAAAAGAGAAAAAAAGGCAACCTGGTTTTAGGCTATTTATCGATCAGTGTTTCGTACGATTTGCAGACTCAGGAAAGAGCGCTGGAAGTCGTGCGTCAACATGCTGAGGAGTGACGTAGGTTTTTTTATTAACGTTTTGGCGATATCGGCGACATGTTGTAAGGTGACACCAACAGCAAGCTGCCAAGATAGTACCTGGTACCAAAAACAAGTATGTCACAGTTCAACACGTGATTCAGAAAGAGTTTCAGGTGTTTTTTTCACATCGAGTTTGTGTATAATTTAGGCGACTAAAACACGTAACACATCACTGACAGTTAAGATACTGTTGTCTTATGTCAATATATTCAAATTCGTTCTACTTCTAACACCTTTTTTCTTCCATAATGCAATTGACACATGGAATATGTATTGAATAACTAAAAATGTATTATTGAACATTTTTCATTATTAACTTTACCGCGATGATTGACCCTATATCTAATGTCCGCTGGGTTGTAAAACTCACCTACCAAAATCGCAAAAATCTGTATTCCAAGGCTTTATTTAGAAGAATAGTTAAATATCTAAAATCCTATAAGTTCAACGTGTTTCAACAACGACCAAGGATACTTCAAATATAGAGAAATAATATAAAGAATGGATTTATTCGGGACCATTTTTTTTTCAATAGTGGGTGAGTGCAGGTAGAAAGTCTAAGTTAAAATTAGCAAATTAAGAACCGCAAATTCTTATTTTATCTTCAGTAATATCTTCCTTAGCTGACGTAATCCAGTTGTTAATTTGATGCTCTTTACATGTTATAACTGTTGTTAGAATTGAGACGGCAAAATTCAGTTTCGTTCTGTTCACGGAGCAAAAACAATGATGCTTACAGTCCGCCCTGCCGGAACAAAGGAGATGACTGGCATGGAAATGTAAGCACCTCAGAAGACAGGAGAGTGTGAGGTGCCTTTATACGACCACGTGAACGTTTAGGTAACGTGACACAGTTAGATCGGGCTCCGATGACTCGCAATCCGAAACGGTACGGGGACTTATCTCGCTTCGCCCCGAATTTAATCAAAAGTGCCTTTGTAGTCCAGATTTTTTAAATATATTTTTTTGCCTTGAAAAGGGCATCGCGCCACGGTCAGAAAGGCTTGGCCGACTGTCAAAAGAGCTGCGTTGGGCTCTGCAAGCCGCACAACAAGACTCAGAAAGAAATAAAAAACGGAAGAGGCAGGAAAGAGGACTCAAAACGCTTCGAGAAGACTTCTCCAGCTGCTAAAGGTTCGAAAACAGTACAAAGAAAAAGAAAGAAAGAAGGGAAGAAACGTAGCGATGTTTGGCACAGCCTCGCGAGCTTGCAAGGCCGAGACTGGAAGGTTGAAACTGGGAGGTTACGAAACTGGTGTTATTGTCCGTTGCGTTCCTCATAAAACACAACTCTGCATATGACGATTTGATTGATGGATCAGAATACCTTTCCGAATCTAGTTGTGATATTTTAAAGTCCTCGTGGCTTATATATTTAAGATAATAGCTCAGAAGCAGAATTTAGTTCTTCATTTTAACAGAAGTTAGTAATTTTTTACTACAAAAAACACATTCTTGATTGAAATGTGCCAGTTAAGGGAAATTTTTCAAATTGTCAGGAATAATTTCTAAGATAATTATTTAAAAATTATCACTTGCTCTACACATCCTTGCCAGACACCATGCGCTATGGATAACGTTGTCCAGAACTATGACTTTTGCGTTTCAAGTGTCAATTAAAATATACTTTCTGTCGCCTGATGAAACACCATGTCTATGCATATATCCTAAATACTACTCCTCAGCGGCCATCGCCATAGTCACCCCTCAAGAGCAGTAGGCCTCGAAATGAGGGTCCCTATTTCTCAGGGTTTGGTTGGTTTTCGTCCTCTTTCCTAAAGTTGTGGAAGGGCTAATGCCGCACTTTTCACGTGAATAAACAACATTATTACTATTATAAATCTATTACTAGGAAGTAATTTTAGGCGTGAGAGTAATACTGCCGTCCACTATCGCTACTACGAACACGGAACGCATGCCCCATGAAAAGGGTTCAAGACACAAAAATGAGCACCAATCAAGAGTGCTACGTTGAGAAGATTAGCTTGACTGAAAAGGGCTGAACAAAATATTTGTACTGTTTTCCGAATGTCTGTTCTCGAGATAGTGTCTCTGCAAGCACATGATGCAAATGTAAGCCGGGAACGACAGAATCCTACTTATAAATTGTGGATTCTCAAGGGCACACAAGGTGCGACAAGACGCATGCCCTCGAAGTCACCCCAAACTAGGGCCCCTATTATAAAACTCAGTAATAGCCTGGATAATCATGCTTGACCCAAAAGCTTTTGCGTTGAAGCTATGGGAAAAAGTAGAGAGAGTGCTAAGCCAAGACGAGTCGCGTTCAGAAACTGGCAGCTCCCAAGACTCCGGCCGCCGTGATCGCAGCGTCACCAGCCTCCTCGGGACAACGATTTTAAAGATAGGATAAAAATTTGACTCCTATTGAGGTGCAAGCCCCAACCTGTTAGTGAAGACCCTGGAAGGTGGGCAACAATCGCAGGCCACTTTCTGCTTGCTAATTGACAGAACTCTTCCCGGTGAACATGAGTACACGACCGCTCTTATTTTGCCGAGGTAACACGAGCGGACATGAGCGGTGGACCGCTCGCGTCACTTTCATCATTTTGAGCAACTCTAAAATGCTAGCTCAGTGACAATATTGAGTTCTAACGCATAGCATGTTTATCCGCCAACTCCGTGCAAATATAAAATAAAGAAGGGGCTGCGTTTTGGCGGTATTTCGCTTGCAGAGTAAGGGGAAATAAAATCAGCATTTCAACGTTTCTTTTGTGAAGGTCACGTTTCACTAAATAGATTGAGACTCACCTAGAGCTCTGCTTCGACCCTCAGTCGTCGTAGCAAAAAAGAAATCCCACATTGCCTCTCTGTCCCTAGCCAAAAGCTGTTACATGTTTGCCAGCGTCTCATTATCACGACAAACACGTTGAGCCTACGTGTGCCACCACTGTCTGTTCACCTATGTCCTCTTCAATCCATTTATTTATTTTACTAGATATTTTGAAGACTAAACATCGTAAAATGCGTAGATTCAAAAAATGCATGCTCTAAAAGCATTTGTTTTTTCATAGTTTAGCATGTGGCCCAACGAGTGTCAGAGCTGTGATGACAACAGCCAAGAGTATTTGCGAAGAATGCTGTTTGTGTATTTATTGAAGATTTCGCACTATATTTACATACATGTAAATGTTTGCAGTTCAGCAGCTTGCTTTCTTGTCTTCCAGTGCTGGGGACCTAATAAATGCAAAGGTCTATGCAGTCAATGCACATTCTTCAATCAACATAAACCATTTGGATCCTGCCAAAGGCCACTGACAAATCCTGCACCACCTCTGTAAAGTATGCCGTTGAACAGCATCCAAAACTACGAGAAAAAAATCACAGAAAAATAAAGCTACGTTTTGTAAAATTTGGTCAGTCATTTTGAATGTCGTCTATGGTATACGATCAAATTCTTTTTTTATTTGTTTGGCAGGTGTTTCCCGCCCACGGGGCAGAGATAAAGCCATGAAAGCCTGACAGTGTCTCTGGCCCCCAACAGTTCAACAGCCGACAGTGCAATGAATACATTCAGCAAAACTTGGCATACTCAGTAAAAATAAAAGTAAAAAGAACGCACACTGAAACTGCTACTTCAAAACTCAACAGTGTGAAATGCAAAATGAAATGTAGGGGCACAGTAAAACAACTATCAAAATCGCATGTTACTACACAAGCATGATTCGTAGCGTACAACAAATGTAACGTCGTGTGACATAGAATCATCATATCACTAATATAAACATTAAAAAAACGCCTTGCACGAAAAGAAAAAAAAATAGAGAAGAGAGGACACAGCATAAAATAGGACTGATGGCCGCCATTGAGTTTATCAATGAAAAATGATCGAATATATGTCAAGAGCCACATTTGTGCTTTAAGTATAAGTAAAATAATAAAAATAACAACTTAGCCTGCATATTACACAACTGAGAACCTGATGCCACCGCCCACGAGAAAGCTTCGGCACGGTTTCTTGAAGGCATAAAATGTTTTACTATAATCTATAGTCGTATCTGCTCTGTTTAGCATCTTGGTTATCTGAAATGACGAAGTAGTGCTGCAATTACTGGTTCTTATTAAAGGCATCCTTCCGCTTTCGGTCTCGTAGTTGGTAAGGAACTAAACTCGGTTTGGGTGTGGTGTATATTCTGTGTTTGTGAATCCATTGCAAGAGTTTAAAATAGTATACGCGGTCTGCCTGAAGCATATTTATTTGACGAATAGTGGTTGGGTTCTTATGTTTCCGAAATCTCCTTTATAATTTTCGCACATGCGAAGAGTCCTCTTCTGCAAGCTGATAAGTTTGACATACTTCGAATTGATCGTCGTCCCCCAAACTAAGATGCCGCAACTGATTTTAGAGCAGAACAAAGGATAGTACAACGTCTGCTTTAGCAAGGTGGGCAAGAAGTTTCGCATTTTATAAATGCTTCCCGTAACACGAGATAATTCACCCTTGAGTTCGTTTTGGTGAGTGTTCCATGAAAGGTCTTCAATAAACCATACACCGAGAAAGTTTTGTACCGACACATACTCAAGTACAGTGTCTTCAAATTTTATGCTTCTCGGGCTGCAGTCAAGTTTATTTCTTGGCTTAAAAATAATATACTTAGTTTTGCTTGTATTTAGTTTTTAAACAATTTGTTTGTAACCAATTGGATAGCTTTAATAGGTAGACATTTGCAGCATTTTCTAGGCATTTTTTCGTCACTCCAGGAAAGAATACGTTGGTATCGTCTGCATACATTATTAGATCAGGGGAACCGGATATAGTCGTTATATTATAACATATATAAGAAAATGAGTGGACCTAAAATGGACTCCTGAGGAACACCATGCTGTATTTTAAGTCTATTTGACGATTCGCCGTTTGTTAGTACATATTGGTAACGATCTGCAAGATACGTTGCAATTAATTTTAGAGCTACTCCGCGCACACCGTAAATTTCAAGCTTTTTTAGTAAAATATTGTGCTGCACAGTATCAAAAGCTTTACTTAAATCTAAAAGAGACCAAGAGTAAATAATTTGTTTTCAATATTTTCAGACTATTTTATCCTTTATGTTGAGAAGTGCCGATTCTCCGCCGATTTTCGCTTTTGAAAGCCGTAATGGGACTGCGTTGTTATATTATACTTCTCAAAAAAAGAAAAATGTTAATCTATCAGCAATCGCACGCTCCAAATATTTTAGAAAAAGCTAGGAGAACTAAAATAGGTCTGTAGTTATTAATGTTTGTCTCACCACCTCCTTTATACACTGGAGTGACCCTGGCTATTTTTAGCTGGTCAGGAAATCGCCAGACTGAAGCATCTTATTTACTATATTCGATAGAACTGAACTAACTATGGTCACAGAGTACTTAATAGGCAGGGTTTTCATTTCATCTATTCCAGCGGCGACGTCAATTTTCAGGTTTCAGATTATTTTATCAATTTCAAATGGTGTCGTTGGAGTAAGCATAATCGACCCAATTTGGTTTTCTGCGTCAATACAGTCATCTATGCTTGAAGCCCTCCCAGTGTACGCACCCTTGCTAATAAAATGTCTATTCATTTCATCGCCAAGTTCTTTCCCAGTGAGACGTTTATTATCTATTAGTATTTATTTCAGATTACATCGTGCCTGCTCTCGGTTCGTGAGTTTGTTTACCGTGTCCCACACTTTTTCGTATGGTTATTGTGTATACGTAGAAGTTCTTTTTAATGCGAATAGCATTCCTTGGATACTTCACGCACTTTTCGTCTATGTATCTATCTATCTATCTATCTGGCTATCCAACCTCTTACGCCGCGGGTCGATAAATAAATAAAAAGACCGGCGCCGGCTCAGGATTCGAACCGTTGACCCTTTGATCAGCAGGCAGACGCGCTAACCACAGAGCTATGAAGGCAGTCATTCAACGCACTCTAAACGGTTGTTTATATCTTTACCATAGGACGCGCTTTCCAGCGCTGTCACAGCTGAGTGCACGCGCGTTCCATGCACGAGGGGCTCATTCCGCTCTCGTGAGGCTGAGCCGCTAAAGCTCACCCTCTCCTGCGCTCGGGAGAGGGTGAGCTAGCAGCAGTCATTCAACGCACTCTAAGCAGTTGTTTATATCTTTACCATAGGACGCGCTACGCGCTGTCACAGCTACCGGTGCGCGCGCGTTACCACTGCACGGGGGCTCATTCCGCTCTCGTGAGGCTGAGCACGGCCGCTAGTGCCCTCTCCCGCGCTCGGGAGAGGGTGATGTAGCGTGCCGTGCTCAGACTAGAATAACGTCTCGCGTAAACTACGCGCGCGCACCGTATGTGACAGCGCTGTAAGCGCGTACAGATATAAACAACCATTTAGAGTACCGTTGAATTAAGACTAGCTGAGACGCCAGAAAGTCTGGTCGGTACCATTTTGAGTGTTTGTGCGTATGGCGCGTGCTTGCTCGCTTTCCTAAGTGGCACAAACGCACGTGCTGGGCTGCGGAGATCGTGCGCAGGGCTGTGAAAGTGTCAACAAATTTAGAATCGCCTCAAGAGTGGGCTAGCAGTATCTAGAGTGTGCCGGCCACCTGACAGACCCGCATACACTACCGTTGGATGCTATTCGCATTAACGTAGATAATCATTCCAATGGATGGGTTCTGCTGATTTTTAAAGTGTTCGCATTTCGCTTTTTTTAAAATTCGGCATTCAGTTTGTTTCTGCATTTCTTGAACTCGATAAGCAGTCGCGGATCACGATGCGTGAATAAAGGCATGATACTTGGATTTCTTTTTTGCCTTATTCTTTTATACAGGTCTCTAGTCATCCAAGGCTTTCTCTTTTTTTTTACATTTCACTCTACGTTTCTGAAGAGGGAAAGCTGCATTATAGTACTGTTTTGACTTTCATCGGGAATATTTTATATGCATTTCTAGGGTTGCACTCAGCGTAAACGTCATCCCACGTTTCTTCTTCCATAAGGCAGCCGAAAGTTCTTAGCGTTTCCTCAATAATAGTGCGATGCCAAAACGTCTCTATGTCTTTGTTATTTTCTCCGAGCAGAGGAGATATCTAGGCAGAAGATTGGGAGATGGTCACTAATATCACATGTGATGGTACCTGCTGTAATATGACGAGTGTCGGTATTCGTTATGCATACGTCAAGGTACGTGGCAGTGTCTGCAGTTATTCATCGATCAAGCATTGTCAAGCTACTTGATGAATTGGCGTTCACTGAAACGGCGTTCGATGAAATGTCTACTATTCGATGAAACGCCAATCAATAAAACAGAGTTTCATCGAACGACGATGCCAAGCTGTTGTGAGCCGCGATATTTCGTGCAAAAAAGAAAGAAAACTGAATAAACAACAAGTAAAACCACAGAACTGCCCTGCCTCATTTCAACCTCAGTTGGAGCTCGGCCGACACATTGCGCCGATCAAACATCACCAACAGCTCAACACCTAAACGCCATGGCGTTCACTATCTTTGTTTGGGTGTTTTCCGCCCACTAATATAACAACGCACCCAATGCGCCATGATAAAGCGCTTTTTGTCTTTGTGTATGTGTTTCCGTGACATCTAGGCTTTGTTTGCGCTCTGACTAATGCCTCGTTCAAACTTGCGAACCGGCGGCCGGATCCGCGAGAATTCTGACGCCCGGCGACGAAAGCAGGCAGAATTTCCGGCGAAGAGCAAGATCGCTGTGGGACCAATTTTGAACGCCGAAAAAAAGTTTTCTCTCGCCGCAAGCCAATCAGAACGCACCGGGGAAGTGGCGCTTCCTGACGTCAGATCTCCGCTGACGAGCTGGCGGCGATAACGACGAGATAACGACGAGACGCGCGCGGGCAGGAGGAGGTTTGGGAGCTCTCGTCAGCTCTTGTCTGTTCGAAAAACTGCGAGACGCTTGCGCCGCGCACTCCGCAGGCGGCAACAAATCTGCTGAACGGCCCGATCTTTTTTCAGCAAGCGAATCCAGTCGGCGGCGAGTGCGTATTTCGCAAATGTGAACGAGCCATAAGAGTGAAACCAAGTATACTAAAAACATCGATAGTTGTCTCTTTTTAGCAACGCTCGCACACGTAAGCGATGTGCTTGTCTTTGACGTTATGGCATTCTCCTCTCCCATACACGGACAATTGGACCAAATGGGTTGGTCGGCCTTCACTCATTAGCTGCGAAACGTTTTGATCGTTACGTATGTATAATTCAAAGAAGCACCGACAGGCGGGCGCCCCTTTGAAAACAAATCATGCTCGCGTAGAGATATTTAGCGGCTATAGAATTGTCCGTAGGTATTTATTTCTAGGCCAACTTGTCGGCGTCAGTAGGTATACAGGCGCTGGAGGCGTGAGCAAAATGCTGGCAGATGTCCGCTTGACGAGCCCTACACTCCCCCTTTGTGGCAGATGGCAAATAAACCAAGAACAATATTTGTCGACTGGCATTTGATTGAATAGGCCAATCGGTAGTAGGATGACTCGTCGAAGGGTAATTCATCAAAAATTCCAACTCGTTGACAATTGTCTGTGAAGCCATTCAGTTGCCCCATTACACTCATCTTCTGTGTTAGAACACATACACATGTTAGACATTTTCATATAAGTAAGTTTCGGGCACCAGATAATTTATTGAAACGCTGTTTCACCGAATTTCACAGTTCCGATTCGTCGAATTTTGATATGAAATCATAATATAATTACTATACTTGTCACTTCTTCAATTAGAATTGGTTACAGATAATTATAAAATAAAAGTAGGCTTTCGCGAAAATTATGTAGATTACAGGCTATGTCAACGTAGCCGAACAGTGAAAAAATGTTATCAGGGTGTTTTGGTTAGGGTTCAGGAAAGACAAAGGCGATTCTTCAAATACGCACTGGTCACACAGGCCGACATGGTAACAGGATGTTTCGTCGCATAGGAATATTTGTCATAAGGTGACTCGTCCATCGGACTGTTCGTCACAGCGAGAGTGCAGGGAAGGATAATAATCGATGTCGTGCAGAAGAGGAGAATATAAAAAAAAAGAAGAGAAGCAACTCTATACTGTCATTCAGTCACGACTCACGGCAATACTTGTAACGTAGCGGAAAATCTGATCTCCCTTCTTGTGAACGGGACATTGTAGGTGTACGTGGCTTCCTGGTTTGATTCGACAAAGTAGCAACAAAGCGGTATTTTACGATCGAGCGAGCACTACCGTCGGAAACACTGCTCAAAAGAATTTTATGTGGAGTTTGACGGCTTTCCATAAGCACGTGGATAGAAAAACAAATATTGACAGCACTAAATGGGGAATATTTTTGGCACGCTCATACCTGCTTTTTCTTCATCATTTGAGGACTCATATGCTGATTTCGGTTGCGCATGCGTACTTCTGACCGGCAATTTTATTGCGTACGCGAAGCTTTTGCGTACGATCCACTAAAACTCTTTATTTCGTGTGTCCAAGTTCAAGCGGTGCGTGTTGTTTTTCGATCTCTGTCCGAGTGGTACGAAGTTTCACGTTTTCATCCTGTGAGTGAAGTGAGTTGGTTAGTGCTAGCATCGAAGGCTTACTTCGAACTCTAATTTGGAAATAATGCCTCTGTTACTGCATCGCGGACAAAAATGTATATGCTCTTATCACTGTAGCAAAAGAATGTGACAGGATATGTGCTCTTGTTATGATCGTGTACCATTGTAGTCGACTTCATCCCAGCACGGCGTATCGTTTTTGTATTCTGTTCAGCCCTGCGAACCACACCTAGGGAAAAAAAAAACAGTTTGCGCCTTGTTTGTTCAATTTTTTTTTTTTATGCTGCAGAAACACATCGCGCCCCGTGTTTTTGAAGGCACGGTAGACGCAGTGACTTTAGGTAGACGGTGGTGAGGTGGCCGACCCCCATGTCCGAGGCGGCTCGCTCAACGTCCTCGGAGGACAGGTTGTTTTTCACTGGTGACTGGTGTATACGTGGAGCAACTCCGCGCGCATTGCGTTCTCCATCTCGGAGAACGCAATACATGACTCAGCTCTATCTCGCCATTGCTCCAAAATGACCAGTGGAAGTCGCAACTAGTGACGAAATTAATCCCTGGAGAAGGGGAACATTGCATTATCAATCTTCGCCACAAGTAAAGGACTTTTCGCACCTTCTCTACTTTTTTCTTTTGTTACGTTACGGCTTATTGCCAGCAATGAAGGCGCGCTAGGTTTGCCTGCACAGTTACGGATCCAGTTGCGGGGAGCGTTACGAGGAGGCGGAAACAATCTATGAAGATACTCTAATCATAGGTATAGGGTTGACTCTCGTTTCTATGCGACTTTCCGAACAATAAAATTTGAAGTCTGAGTAAGGACACCCTTCACTCGATTCCTCGAGACGCGCAGTGAAAGCTTACCGCGCTCGGCTGGCTCAGCGCTAACTGCCTCTGATCTACGATCCTAAATTCCTGCGGCGCGGTGTTTCTGTGAATGTTCTTCGGATCCCGACGGCAGCAGCTAACGCATCCACGAATTTTCAAAATAGTTTCCTTGATAAACGGCACTGACCTTTCCTAAGAGCGAAAATCAATTTAAAAAAAAAAGACACTGGCGATAAAAATACGATTCCTACGGCATAACATCAGTTGCGGCGGACGTAAGGGTACGAGCGTAAATACACAGGGGCCTCATTGTCAGAAACTTGTTACTAATGGTCTTGAAAATCGCAACTGCAACATGGACCGTAGAACCTCTAATTAAAAAGTTAAATGGCAAATTTTAGTTTATTAGGCCACTAATTGTCAATTTACGCTCGTTCACTTACGTCCGCCGCAGCCGATAATGTTATCCCGCAGAAATCATTTCTTTACCAAAAGTGTCATTTCTTTCAGAAAAAAAAATAATAATAAAACGCCCGGTATATCACAGCTTTGACAACGCTTCACGTGTGTGAGGTCACTGAGGTTCAATGACCGACAGAGAACCTCCGCTGGCCGTGCTCCCGAAGCGGGGAAGTGCAATTTATGGAGACCGATCATCTTATCAGAAAGATGCACTCAATCCAGGAAAAGTATTCTTTCAACCATGAGGTTCCAGTTGTACTTACACATGCATTATCATCAAATGTGACGGAGTTCCTGCAAACACTAAAGAGTTGTCAAGAGTGAAGATTACAAAGGAGAATATCTGGCAAGAATATATTGTTTATTCAAAACAAAACAAGCATCAGAAAAACGCATTTGGGCGGCCAGAAGCACGGACTGCGCGCACCCGGCGTGGAACCAGCGAAGGAGAGGGCACTCCTAGCAATTTGTTTTCAGAGCCACGGTATGCCGGCTGCCGGCCAAATATCCACTGTCATTCTATTATGGCTTTCGGCACGTAAGTACACGCTCGAGAATTTTCAACATATCACGCGAGCGCCGACCGGCCTGTAGATCAGCGCGTCATCACGGCACGAAGTAGCGATATCAACGACAGTACGCGCGTGCGCAGAAGAAACGCGCCAAAGTCGGCGTTGTCTGCTATGCTGTTTCCCCAATCACGACCCACCCCTGGCGCGACGCCCACCGCTTGCTCCGCCCCATAAACAGGCGACCTAAAGAGTAATCAAAGCGACACACATGATACGCAAACACGAACAGCAGCCAGTAGGAAGGACACCGACACGAGCTTAGTCAGCGAACGAAAAGACAGACACACACTTCACGCTAGGCATACAGAGCAGGGATAGGTACAAGGATGAGAGGCATGCGCAGACGAAGGTAAGCAGTGCACAATAAATACGCGAAAACTCGCAGCAACCGAAGAACCACGCAGCAAACACGTACGCGCACACTCACCAGAAGCACGTGCGTCACGCTGCGTATCGACGCGGAACTGGCGATTTTGGTGATTTGAAACTCGATGTCGATTGCGTGAACGATTGTATTCAGCAGACTGTAAACCGGTGGAGCCTGCCATAAAAACAATCGTTTGACAAACTGAAATTGTCGTTTGACAATATGCGATTCAAAATCTTCCTAAAAGCTATATTAGCAGAAAGTACCGTGTCATAAAGGACCACACGAGTTTCGACCAAGTTTTTATTTTGCAAGAAACGCAAGAAACCAAGTGTAGAACCAGTTTCCAAAGCTGGCAACCAGAGCTGGAAGCAGCGCCATCCTTGGCAGTTTCCTGAACCTCGCGTAGTCACATTTCAGCCGCCACCACATAGAGGGCGCAACAAGACACCTAATTTATATTTTCTGTATTTTTTATGATTTCTTTAATAATTAGGCACGATTAGCGAAAATGTTGGCTTATAATCATGACCTGGGACGGTAAACTCTATTTCGTACTAAAAATATCGGCCTAAATGTCTGCCAAAAGGGGACAAAATACTCGTTTTTGACTATCAACAAATTCGTGATTTCGCCTATATTCAAACTTTTTTATGGAAAATCAAAAGTGAAATTTAGAAAAAGGGCCTCTAGTGACAATGCAGAATATGTTTTTCTTTGCGGGTCTACAATTTTATTCAAATGTGCCAATCCCTAAGCGCTGTACCACTGTACTACCAAATGAAGTTTGCCAAAATTAACTGTTTTTGTCACTTTTCACGTGAGCATTCCGAAAAAAGTTTAGGCCATATTACAATGAAATTTAGCGTAGCTCTTTCGACCATAGTTGCAAAACACATGTAAAAAGTTTCAAATAAAATGACCGAGTAGGCGGCCAAAAATTCGCGACTGAATGTGCTTCCGCGAGGTTAAGTTTTTTAAAGTAAATATCTGTCAAAATAAAATAAAAAACGAAAAAAGGGCCTCTGTTGACAATGAACGCACTCTTCTTCTATAACATTCTAAAATTTGAAAGAAATTGCTCCAATTGTGCACCCTGTACCACTGTACTACGAAACCATGTTTTGCCGAAAAGGCCAATGTTCGCGGGTGCCCACTGAATTAGCGTTTTGCACTAGGAAAACGAATCCTACATCAGAAGAAAGATAATGTTGTACAGTACAAGATGATATATAACACATAATTTTAGCAAGCTTGAACACGCCACAATCGCATTTCGAAAACGTGCGGAAAGCGTCATATGTCATGGCCGCCGTGGGAGTGCAGCCTTAATAGGAAGAAAAGCCTATAAACAGTCCGTCTTTAGTTGTTTGCATCGTTGAGAAAGAGCAGCCAGTCGTCCAATTATTGTGGTTGGTGCACGTGGAATGATTCCTGAGAATTTTACACAGTAGGTATTATATATTTGCGTGAAAGCACTTACGTTTGAATGATCCGTGTTGCAGACTTCTACACGTTAAACAAATAATTTCAACTAAATGTCCGTTACTGCCACTCGCCCGTACAAATAACCAAATGTGTTACTCGTTACCGATTCTCAAAGGGTGCGGGTTCCTTTACCGCAGATGTAACGGATTACCTTTCCGTTACTTTGACGACCAAATACACCAACGCCGCTTTTGTTGCATGGTTTACTGCTTTCTTTTTCAGTTGTCGTTTCACTAAAGCTGCCTCTGAGAGGTTTTCACCGGTTATGCTTCCCCGCTTCATGGAGAATACATCTCCGCTTACTTAGAAGAGTCGTTCTACTGACGCGCTCGGAAGGAACGGCAGTGATGTGCTTCAGGAAGAGCTGGTGAATCTGGGAACTCCCCTCTCACTTCTGCACTTCCCCTGCCTGAGGTTCGAACTTGACAAGAGATTATGTTCCTTCCCGCGTTGGCAAACCTCCGGAGTTACGTGCCGTCTATACACGATTCATCAAGGTTTGAACGAGCGTACACATCGCGACACTGTTAGCGCGAACGACATCGTCGCATTTTCGCATTTATTTCTAAACAGTATTAGTAAGCACGAAATTTTATCGCTGACATTATAGAACTAATGAGTTTCCGTAGCAAAATACTTGGATGACATCCCTGGTTTAAAGGAAAACTGAAAAACCGGCGATCGCTTGTTCGCGCTAACAGTGCGCGCTCTGTACCTTTGGTTCTCTAGGTGAAGGACATTCCCAGCTATGAGTTCAACTGACGTGTTCAGCCTCCAGGCGTTGCTAGTTGCTGCTCAGGGTTGCCCATCTTTCCTTTGTCTGCTATAGACGCATGCCAGGTTGGGAATTAAAACGAAGGTGCTTAAACGGTCTTGTTACAAGTCATTCCGTGCGAATAGCAACAAATACCGTGACGCGTAAATTGCCATGTAGTAACTACTTATGTTACTCGTTCGTTTTCTCCAAAAGAGTAACTAAATATATTACTCGTTACTGAAAAGTAACTGGGTAAGTAACTCGTTACGTACGTGTCTTCTATGTTATAGCTCCATAACTCTGGTTACTCAAGTAAATGTTGGTTGATGATGCGAGCTTCATTTCTTCTTCACTGAAGCCTTCTCTCATCTCAAGTAGACCCACTGAATGAGATACGCTTCAAAGGATTGAAATGTCAGTCATCTTGGTACCTACAATTGTTTTTACCAGTTATCTGAAGCTTTTATCTGAAATCGCATGAAACGCTATTTTATCCTTTATAAATATTAAAGCAATTCAAAACATAGCAAACACTACAGTGCTGACCTTCTTGACACCGTAACTAAAGATGAGGATGTCGCATTTTAAATTGCAACAATCGCCATTGGCGCCTTATCTGCACTAAGCACCAAAACTGGCTTTGCCCAAAAAACTCACAAAATGGATTGCTGATACTCCAAGTGTATCATATTTAGTGACTCTGGGGATCATCATGCACAGCTTGACGCGCTCACTGTCACCGCGCTGTAGAAAATATCACAGAACTGAAAGAACAGTCCCAATGAATTTGAATTTGTCTGAAGGACACTGCTTTACGTTTACTATTACTTACCATCCCCTTCAGCACGCAATTCCAAAAGAAAGTATGTATTTAAAACCCGCAAAAACAGGAGGCTAGAGAACAAATGTCCATACATTGAAACAGAACACATTTAACGCGACCGAACGCTAGAAAACTTGTACGTGCAGCTAGAGATAGAACAACAAGCTAAACCTGTAGAAGATCTGGCATTCATATCACAAATTCCTGAGAAGGAACTGTCCATGAATGAAATGTGGTATTCACGTCAGCGACCCTCAAGCGTTACATCAACAAATCTCCTCCTACAAGGTTAACGAATCAACTAGTTCAACGTGCCCAAACATCCGCGTGCCGACAGCAGGCGTTGGCAATAACCATACTTAAACTGTAAAGTACAGATCGAAATCGAAGCAAGCCCCCATGTTCGCATATATATTATCCGAACGACCTTGTTTCTCCAGCCGGTCTTACGGCCCACGAGACGTCACAGAATAATGCAAAGCTCATGAAGATTTTGATTGAATTTGAGGCTCAAAATGGAAGGCAGAGGCCACACACGAGCATGATATATACTACAAGTCGTAGAGGTAGTGACACCTACGAGCCCAGCAAAGACTCAAGGTCAGGACGCAAAGGAAGCATTGTTCGTGTGGTTACGTGAGCATAGTTTAAGAATTTGTTAGAATTTTTTTTTCTATACCACATTCACTTCTAATGAATTATCTTTGTTTCGTTATTTTTGGAAAAGAAAGAACAAAATGCTCGCCCGCTGCAAATTTGAGGTTACAATATCATATTCGTGGCGTGAACATAAAATCTATTTCTGCGGAAATGTTTAGTGCTTTGCTTTTTGCTTCTACCTCAACCTAACAAAACTGTATCCCCTCATAATTATTTTCGTAAACTCTAAAAGAAGTAACTTTGATTTATAAAGAGTGGTGGTGGGTACAGCTTTCGCAAGAGAACGAAACGACGTTCAATTTTATTGACTCGAAGGCGTGGTAGGGGCATTTGGAGTCAAACTCGACATCTTCTCGTTTTTGTTTTATTGCTCATAACACATCTTCTGCACTCGTCCTTGTCTGAAGCACATTTCGCGTTACTGGAGCACTGAAAAAGCAGAAATCAAATTGTGAATATGATTAATATGTAATATTATGGATAGTGCAAGAAACGATCAAGACGAACTTGCGACAGATACGCGCGAAAAGGAACATATATTTTATATTATCTAAAATATTTTTTGCAACAATTTGCAAGTTTTTGCTAATGCACTGGGTTGTTTTTTTAATCTGGAAACCGAGGCATGGGTTAACAGCTGCAGTGGTTCATTTTTGGAGGAAGCACGATCTTCTGCTTGCTTAAAAGAAAGTGAACAAAAATCAACTTGACAGTTTTCGTATTTTACGAAGTTAATTTTGGGACAGGCACTTCCCCTTCTCTTATTTGTCCCCATTGGCGTATTCAATTTTAAATTTTATGCCGTGTACAAGTTCCGTATAAAGCGGAGTTTGTGCCGAGTGAAAAAAACAACTTTATCATTCTCCCTTACCGTTTCATGGCGATACTGCGGTCAAAGATACATCGGAACTTCAACTCTTTGAGCCAGGTCACCGCACGTATTTTATAGTTCTTATAGATGACTTGGAGTAGGATATAATTAGAAATTTTCAGAGATACCTAAGTTGTGAGTAAGTATAGGGATAAAATATATGCTATTATTAGTGGTTGGTTTTTTACAGGGCGTACATTAGGATGGATTTTCAGCTGTTGGATTTATGGCACATTTTTTGGAGCATTGATTTATATCCACTTTCCGCCAGGTGTAATGTTGTCAGCAATACAAGTTGAAGATGAATTAGAACGAAAATTAAACATTTAAAGAACCCCTAAAAGATAAAAAATAAAGTGTTTTTTTTTTCCAACAGTTTGGGAGGGACACGCTTGTCAAAATACAATTGTTTTGTGGAAAAATTTAGAGCAATATTGACGGCGAGATATTTATTTGAAATTCTGCGCGTGAAGTGCATGACGTCACGGGTCATTCCGGAATGACCATCTCGGTCGTACGAAGGCCAAGCCGACCCACCTCTTTCCACGCGCCTAAATGCCGAGAGTAAAAACACGCGGAAAGGAGATGACTGCCGACTAAATCGCGTCTTGCGCCGTCAATAATGCTGTGTTTTTTGTTTTTGTTTTTTTTTTGCGCAAAATTAATTTTTGAAACACGTGTCTCAACCAGACTGTTAAAAAGCATTTTATTTTTCAGGATCTTTTGATGATTATTAGGCGCGTTATCGCTACATCGTATATGCAGCCACAAGGATACTCGATGACAGCCGAGAATGGCTGAAACTTTTATAGAAGTACAAAATTAAAAAATAGCGATAAGGCCTCAGCGGGATTTAAACCATTCCCTGTGTTACAGCTGCATGCGTTACCAACTCCGCTTTTTCTTGTTGCCAAGAATGAATGTCTGTACAATTAAAAATTGTGTGGTCGTCACCTTCCGAGTAGTCCATTCAGAATGCCACAATTCTACAGCAGTCAGAGCAGATTTATCTCTCACAAGCAGATCACAACACAAGTGACTGATGAAGAGAACACATCCCAAATACCGGAGAACACGTCATTTGGGTGGTTTCGTATGTAGACAGCGCGTTCTGTTACTTGTGACTTGAGAGCTTCCCAGAAATCACTTTCAGGAACTCTATCTCCTTCACTAAGGAGCTGACATAGTGACCACCCAAGATAAGCGAAGATTTCTCTCAACGTGTTGTTAGCATTTGAAAGAAGCTTATTGCATTTGCTATAGCGAAACCGGTAAATTCAGTCTTAGGTATAAAAAGTTAGTGACGAATGGTGCTTGCTTTTGTTGACGACGCTACGAATTCTGTCACTGAACTCTCATAGTTACAAAATGTATCTGGCCCTTTCATTACGCCTACTAATGACTAGATTTCTTTCGAAGCATTCGCTACCCCAAAACTAGCGGAAGTTACGCATTGCAATTTGAATCCCAGCCTTTCGTTCTTAATAAGAAATTTTCAAAGTATTATTTCCAACGAAGATGACCTGACAGGTGTTCTTGACACTAACAAACCAGATATTATATTTGGTACTGAAACACGGTTACTTTCATATTTTGCTTACATTGAACTGTATATGTCTGGAAGCTATAAAATTTATCGAAAAAACCGATGTCATTACAAAGGTGGTACAAAGGTTGTGATAGCAGTCAAAAACCCAATTTACACAGAGATCACAAATGTTAATTGTAGCCTAGAGATTCTATGGGTGAGAGTACAACTGGGGTATTCCTCATTGAACGTAGGTGTATGCTATCGACCACCGTGCGTTAAAAGTGGTTTGCTGATTTGTTTAGAGAATCTGTAGATTTCTTTATGGGTCGTCATCCTAATAGTCTTACAATAATTGGCGGTGACTTTAATTCCAGGTATCAACTGGAACGACTGCTCTACCGGCAATTCTTGTAGCGATGTCACTGAATGCAGGAAACTTATTGGTGTAATAGAATCGCCAGGTCTTCCTCAGATTGTGTCTCAAGCAACATAACCCAACACTACTCTTGATCCTTTCTTCGTAAGCGATCCTACTTGTATCGTTTCATGTAATACACTGGAACGACTTAGAGATCATCAAACTGTTTTATTGAGACTGGATATCGCCAGGATTGTTTAGAAAACAATTGCACCGAGCCTCCTACGAGACTGGACTCATAGCATATATAACACTCGTCCGATGACGTTTAGAATATGGAAGTATCATATGGTTGAAGTATCAACGCTACTTAGTCAACAGTCTAGAGTCCTTACAAAATAAAGCGGCCCTTTTCATTCATCACAAATACTCACCCATGACGTGTGTTTCAAACTAAAGTCAGAATCAAATATTACTCCTTTGTCAACACGTAAGAAAATCTCTTGATTATGCTTTTTTCATAACATGTAGTACAATCTGCCACAGCTAAACTCCATGTATTGCCGCGCGCGCAGCTGACCAGGCAGGCAGCGCTGGTGGCCTAACGGAGATCGTGCTTGCCTTCCACGCAAAAAGCCAGGTTCGGTTCCTGGCCTCCGATACAGATTTTTGTTAACTCTGTAATTTGATGCTCTGGTAAATTCGAGAACCGTGTTGCTGATTCGAGGTTAGAAAGTCCTACGGGCGAACCTTCTACGTCGATTGTTCCAGAAGCCCACGCGTGTTCAAAAGAGGCTCCGCTTGGCAATCCGCAGTCAGTCTCGCCCCAGCGCTCGATCCTGCTGTTACAGCGACTTCGACGACCGCGACCTTCTGTTGTCACCTTCTGTTTCCTTTTGTTTCGGGCACTAGTTCGCCCTATGTAAGCTTTTAGTTTTTTTCAGTTATTCGCCGCCTCATCATTTGTCATTCGTGACATTTTTGTGGAGGTGCGGGGTATGCATTTTATGCCCGTTAAGCGTACCGCTCCGAAGACATCCCGGCCAACCGACGTGCTCAGCCCAGGAAGGCTACCCTTCGCCGAAGACGCCGAAGCCCGAAGAAGCCGTCGTACCAGAGGTCAGTCCCCGAATTGGGTCTCTTGCACGAGGACCGTAGGAAGAAGATCCCGACCATGACCAAGCCGCCCGTCATCTCTTGCCCATCGCTCCTCGTACACCTGCTCTCTTTCTCGTCGAAATCTATGAGGGCGTCGAAGACTAGATCAAGCAGTACGATCGCGTGGCCCGCCACAATGGGTGGAGTGACGAGCAGCTCCTGCAGAACCTCTATTTCTCGCTTGAATGTACTGCAACGAGCTCATTCGAAAACCACGAAGCCTCCTTCACTTCCTGGGACCTTTGCAAGAATGAGCTGACGCGAACCTTCGCCAGTCAACATCGCAGAGAGGGTCGAAGATCTGCTACAATCGAGGACCCAAGGGCAGAATGAGAGCGTCACGAGCTTCGTAGAGGACGTTCTGCGCCTGAGCTCCCGCGCCGATCCTATGGCCAGGGAGGAAAAGAAGCTGCGCGTCCTGATGAGGGCGTAAGAGCGAAATCTTAGGCGGCCTCGTTCGTCGTCCCCCGACGACAGTAGATAAATTCGTCGCTGAAGCCCCGAACATGGAGCGGGCTTTGCAAGCACGATCGAACCACTACAATCGACTCGCCGGCTCCCATGCTGCCTCGGCGATGGCATCGTCACCACTTGACCTGGGCAGCCTCGGTGTCGACAACCTCCGCCAGATCATCCGCGACGTCGTTCGGGAGGATATCAAGAAAGTGCTGTCCACTGCCGATCGCCCTGCCTCGCTTTCCCTGACCGAAGTAGTGCGAGAGGAGGTGCAGCGAGCCTTCCAGCCGGAGGCTCCCGTCGACCTGCCGCCCACCGGAGCAGCCGACGGTGAGCTACGCCTCCACGGCCCGACGTCCGCCACCTTCTGCCCATCAACCTCCTACGCCACGACGACGGGACGCACCAGCCCAGCCATACCCCCAGATGTCTCGACGATCGACCTCCAGTACGTCCGGCGGGAACAATCGGCGCAAAGGAAGACCGACATAGGGCGTACCAACCGGGGGGGGGGGCAAGGGAGCGCTTGCCCCCCAGTTCTCAGAGAGGAGAGGCAAGGCATATGTTTTACCCCTCTCCCCCCCCTGAGAACAGCCGCCACTGAGCAGTGCAAATACTGGCCGGCGGCGCCCAAGGGATACCAAGGGCACCGCCTCCCGGCACTCGAGAGAGGGGAGGAGTCTCGTTTTGCCCGCTCCCCCCCCCCACTCAAAACAAGTTGGTACGCCACTGAAGACCGACGTGCGGGGAACGGCCGATCGACGCCCGCTGTGCTACCACTGCGGTGAAAGCGGACCACATCTACCGCCGACGATGCCCCTACCGCCAGCTGGGCCTACGAGGGTTTGCACCCAACGACCCTCGACCACGTCTTGGATAGCGTCCTCGGGACATCGAGGACTACCTCCGGCGCTCTTCAACTCCTGAGTCGTCTCCCTGCCGAGGATTCCGTTCACCGCCTCCCCGACGCTCGTCATCGCCCTTCCGCCGGTCTCGCCGAGACAGCCTGTCACCCATCGCTTCCCGTCGGGAAAACTAGGCGCGGCAATGCCGGGGGAGGTGGTGTTGCCGAGGACGAACGATGCCAAGATCCTCCAAGATCGTCGGAGCACTCCCACTCTAACGCCACAACGCCCCGAAACGACGTTTCTGCAAGAGTGTCGAATAACCTCAACGTTATCACCAACGGCCACGACGCAACAGCACTCCTCGACATCCAGGCAGACTACTCCGTTTTGAGTGGGAGACTCTCTAGCCGCCTTCGGAAAGTTACGACGTTGTGGGACGGACCGAAGATACGAACCGCCGGCGGACATCTCATCACACCTGTCGTCAGGTGCACTGCTCGCGTTGAGATCCACGGTGCAAACCTTCCCTGTTAAGTTTCGTCATTCTGCAAGACTGTTCGAGGGACGTCATTCTTGGAATGGACTTCATTTGTGAATACGGCGCCCTCATCGACCTTTACGGAGAACAAGCTGACGCTTCTGAAACCTGCCTCACTGGCGGAATATCCCAAAGCGACGTTAGCTACAGTGCGAGTCGCTTACCAGCCATGTAAACCTGCCGCCGCAGTCAAGTGTCGTTGTGCCCGTCGGGACCGAAGAAGCCACCTGCGGTGTAGCACTGTTGGAAGGAAGCGTCCACATTATTCCTTGGACGGAGGGATTGGCATTGCATGAG